>OY101447.1:91881205-92023705 GCA_956483635.1 Panzeria rudis | reverse complement strand
TTGAATAAGCGATTTTATTTTTATATTTGATAGTGGCACCACTAAAATCTAGACATATACAGCAGACAGTTGAAACGTCAAACTTAAATGTCAGATGTTTGCGATGTAGCTGCCGCGTTCAAAATAATTAAGTAGATGACTACACGACGACAATTGAAACCAACAGCATTTGTAGTCGTGTAGTGGCGTTGCCTGCTGTCGTCTAAGTGTTTATAGCTTAAGGCTTTTTATTTGAAAAATGCTTCCGCACAGGTAATTATAAGTTTGTATTAACGCATGTAGCTATGTGTTTTTTGAAGGACAATATCTTGTGAGTCCATACAATTGTACGTTGATTCAGCTCATTAGAGCTGAAAAATATTTGAACAAGTTAAGAAATTACGTTATTTTTAGAAAAAAAATCTCAGAATTGGTTCGTTATTGTCGACAAAAATGGACATCGCGCTTATTCCAAAAAAACCACAGATTTTTCAAACTTCTTCTTATGTAACGCATACGTCAGTGTGTGATTTAAAAAATAATATTACTTACAACAATATTGGTATAAATATATACATATGTATACTTTTTTCTTGTTTTCAAAGTTTGGTTAGTAGATGAATTTGTTTCGCAATAACTTCCAAGAAAATAATTTCCACGAACGTTATTTCCACGTTGAAAAGGAAGTAATGTTTAAGGACATAGACGGGCTTTCGCCGGGCTTAAGGGTTTTCTCTGTTGTGTGTATTTGTAGTCACAATTTTCAAAGGAGTGTATACTTTCACTAATGATCCAATAATATTATCGGATTATGCTTTCACTGATGCCAATTCCTACTCATCCGATGATGTACTTCAGGTGTTAGGGTAATATTTCCTCCATATCAGGCTATGATCAAACACAACAACATAATTACTGGCTTATTTAAAAACACGAAACGGCACTGAATCGCAAGAAATTCTTTGTATATATGTTTTATATACGTCTTTTATTATTGTTATAAGCTTATTTTAGCAAAATTATTATTTTTTCTTATTTTTCGTTAATTTTATTGAAAATTTTATTTTTAATTCAGAGCCAGAAAATACACACAAAACACGTTTTTCTTGCTGTTGTAGACAGCTGTTTTTGACATCTTTACGATTGTTATACACAAACAAAATGCCTGTTGTTTTTTGTATTGTTGTACTAGTGCATACCCCTATCAAATGTTGTGTATATGTGAAATTACTACGTTGCACACACAATACAACACGTATGTTTGGTGCTTCTGTTATACAAACACACACATACACTCTCTATTAATGTTTGACATTTCGGACCTCAAATGTACATTTGTATTAGTTATGCGGCTACCTTGTATATTATTCTACCATGGTCTTACCGCCAGTTTCTGACTTAGTAATTTAAGCGTAGTATGCAGCTCTATATGAAAATCAGGCTGCCATTAGAAGTATGTGTAAAAAAAAAACAAACTGAAATTCAGGTTGGTAAATTTCTTAAAGAAATTTCCGTTTAATAGTACGCAGTTCCAAAAGAAAAGTACACGGAATTTTGGCATTTATTGTCTATTACAGGCATGTTATAACAATAAGTGGAGAATTTTTTCTGTCAACTGAAACAAAAATTAATTTCTAGTTTTTCGTACATTGTAATTAATTTTTAGTGTTTTTGTGTGTCGTAAATTAAAAAATATATAAATTTGTATGTATGCAAACAAAATTCTGTATAAAATTCTACATGATTATTTTTCCGTGTAGAAATAAATGCAAAACTCCAAACCTGAATTTCAGTGAGAACTGCATACTACGCTTTAATGTTTATTTTCATATAAATTTAAATTGTAATTAAATACAACTTCTGTTTTTCAGTCGTATTTAGTTGTTCTTATTTAATTTTGACAAAAATATGGTAGCACTATAAAATATCACAAATTTCCCCTAAATTTCCCAAAAAAGCAGCTGTTCAACAAAAACAAAGAAAAATTCTATAAAATACATATTTTCCATCAGGAAATACGAATAATGAAGAGTTTCTGCAATGTTTTAAAAAAATAAAAACATCTTACAAAATCACGAAAAGACAAAGAAAGCCCAAATTGCTCGGCAACAAGAGTTAAATTGTCAGTGGACACAATTTTTTTGTTTCCACAAGAACAACAAGCGGTCAAAATCATATGGTAATTTATAAAACTTAAATCGAATTTAAATGTAGAAGATTGAAGATGTACATAAGTTATATTTAAATATGAGCTATAAAAATAAATTTTCTATTTAAATAGAAATTAAGTATGAAAACCCATTTAATTATTAAATCAAAAACTGGAGGTTATAGAGTTAATTTAAGGCTACAACACAAAATTTTGAAAAAAATTTTAATGAAAACTTTTAAAGATATGGTAGGATATATTTTTAAAATTAAATTTTTTTAATTTCTTTGTTCAGGGGAACTAAAGTAAATATTTTTATAAAATTCTACAGTCTTCCCTTTTCATTGGTACTAAATTTGCTAAAAAATACTGGATACTAATATTAAAAAAAAATTATTTAAAATAAGCATTCATGAAAAATTTTAAGTCCTTTAAAGACAAAAGATGAGGAAATAAAAAATCAAGTACGCCGTTTGACTATGTTTTGTCAATGTTTTCTCTCTATATTAATGGATATATAGTAGCGTGTCTGCCAAAAAAAATGCTGTCAAGCATTGAATTCCCGCGAAAAACCCTAATTTTCATTTCCCGCTATCCCGGGAATTCTCAGGATTAAAAATCTGTTTATATACATAAAAAAGTACTATTTGGCAGACAAAAATCCTTCTTTTCTCTTTAAATTGTTATCGTTTATCATGAAATAATATCTATGTAAGGGAAAAGAAACTAACGAAAGTGTAAAGTAGTTTCGATTTAACTGCATTTTTTAAGCGCACTTTTGACTTAACTGCACAAAATTATTAATTTGTGTCACTATTCCTTAAAACTCCATACAATTTCGTTTTTTAAGTGCACGTTCTATACCTGCACTTTTAGGATAAATGGCTTTAGTTTTTGGTACTTCAACACAATTTTCATACAAAAATTCAATCTTAGCTGCATTTCGACTTAACTGCACAAAATATTTGTTTTCTGTGGTTATTGTTTAAAATCGATTTTTGAGTGCACCTTGTATTTAAAATATTTTTTGGCAGTTTTAAATTATTTTCATATAAAAAATCAAAGTTAGCTGCACACACTTAATAATTGTGCTTACTTGCAAATTAAAGCAGAAAAGTACATTTAACCTAACAGCATTTTTGATTTATCTGCACAAAGAATCGTGAAAAGTTGCCTGTGTAGGTAGGTCAAAATAGCTGTATATTAAATTATTTTGGATTGAAGAACGAAGAGAAAAAATGTTGTCTCTTTGACTAATTATTTAAATGAACCGAATTATTTTAGCAAAAGCAACTGCAATATTTTCAATATGCATCAAAGTGCACGGTAATTAAATATTCAGAAAATCGTTGTGAACGTTTTTTGATGCATTTAATGACGAAGAAAATCGGAAACAGGTTTTACTTCAGATGAAGGTGATGCAAGATAGAACTTTCGAGCAAACTTTAAACGCTGCTATTACCAAAGCAGCTGAAATTATTTGGAGGCAGTCGAAAAAGGACGAAACATTTTGATAATTTATACAACGTCCTCTTAACTATCAGGGCAACTTCTGTAGAGCGCGAAAGTATTTTCTTAACAACAGCAAATTGTTGTTTATATTATTTGGCCAATTTTGTAGTTTGGTATTGTTGATTAAATAATCTTCAGCTAATAAGGCCTAACGCAGTTTATGCCAATAAAAAACCTTATTATTTGCTGACTTTTTCAATGGTTTCGTCTATTTTTTTTTTGTTTAACATAACTTCATTAGTAAAATTGTAATTTTCATTTATAATACCTAGATCCCTGATGATTAACGATGTTAGTCGAAACATTGGATATTAAATATAATAATAAAAACTAAACGTTAAAAAAACTAAAAAAATTTTATTTAGTTTTATTACTCAGACCTCAAGCCAGATTATAATTACATATATGAAACTAAAACATAAAAGGTCAACAAAATCAATTATATATTTGTAAAATAAAAATTTAATACTATTACAAATTATCACACCAAAAAATTATGGTTAACTTACAAAATGATATTATAAAATCAAATTACATTTAAATACATATTGGTTTTTCTAAAATATGTAAACTGTTGAAAATTTTTTTATATAAAGAATTAAATCAAACACAACTTAAAAATTAATATCACAGTTAAAATTTCCTACTTATAGCAACGATGTAGCTCGTATTTATGTTATTAGTGTCTTCTTTTAAGTTCATCATTCTGTTTATATTTTGTTGTATACGTAGACTTTCTATAGTGTATCTTTTTTTCCCTTTGTTTTCTATATCTAGTATTTTAACATTTTCAAAGTCAGCATGTCCAGTATTGCGTATATGCTGTGATAATGCTCTTGTTTCTCTCTGTTGCCCTTGTAGCTTCGCCCCTGGTGCAGCTAAAAACCTAGTGAGACATGATTCTGAAAGCCTGACTCCTTCTCTGCAACCAATTAAATTTTTATGCAAATCAATTTAGTAGTTTAGTAGTTCCATACTTATTGCCACTTTTTTTCTATTTTACAGCTTTGTGCGTAGTTTGTATACGCTGTTTGACGTGTAGCAACCATACCAATAAACAGATCACTTTCAAAATTCACAATATGATTTCTACAAAAATAAGTTATCTACATACTTAATTTGAGCTAAATCTAAAATACTTCATGAGATCTACCGACATTTAGGTTAAATTTTGGAGGATGCTTGTATGAAGACTAGTTGTAAACATGGACCGAATTTTAGTTAGGCATATTGGTAGTGCATGACTTACTTATGAACCGAATTTCGTCCAATTATCTTGAGAATTGCGCTTTTAATCCAATAAAAATGGTCCAAAAACTGAAATTTTAAATCTGAAATATCTCTTTTTAAGAGCTAACATTGAAAAACGGTAAACGCCATTGAAATCAGCGGACTCGAATTAAGTTTATATGTCGGGTGCCCTTTCTGTCGGAGAAAAATAGTGTCGAATTCATGCACAGTGTTATTATTAATCAGTTTCGAACTTACCTGATATGTAGTATAACATTTACAGTCTCAGTTATAAGTCTGTTTCGTAGTTTTGTTTTGACTAGTTTTAGTTGGCTAAACACTCTTTCTACATCTGCATTAGACTAAGGTAGGGATGAAACTTCTAACGCAAATTCCACTAATTCTTCGAATGGATTGTTACCGCCTGAATCTTTGTAATTAAAAACTTCTGACCAAAATAATGCTGTTGACGGTTTTTCTATCCATTTTATATAACAAATATTGTTGTATTGAAAATTGATGGCATCGATTAAACTGTTAGATTTCGAAAATGTGGTTAAAAGTGGAATTATGTTTTCCTTGTGTTGTTTTAAAACATTATCAGCAGAAAGAAGATTAACTATTTTTAATATTTTGAAATTATCTGGTAGCCTTAATGAGAAAAAAAATATTTAGAAAAATTATGATTAGTTAAATTTTAATACCTTTTTTTCAACTGCAATATCAAGTGTACGACAAAGTTTACGCAATCTTTCCTCAAAAGAGTTTCAGTTTCGTTGTCCATGTCATTTTTAAATTCATTCAAACGAATTTCAAATGAAAATCTTAAGTAATTATTGTAGCAAACATAGTTTTAGTGTTTGTACTTTGGTTAACATTGGCTTTAAAAATAGAAGGTACAAAAGGTTTAAGTTATTTTTATATAAATCGTGTAATTTAGATGCCATAAAACATCTTTCGAAGTTTTTGGCAATTCCAAAATGTGTTTTGAGCTCAATCCATTGGTCTAATATTTTTGAAATTGAGGTTTCAATCGATAGTCATCGCGTATCACAAATATTTGTGATTTTCAATGGTACCTAAAATAGAAATAATTGCATGTACATGTAGCAAATTTAAAATATGTTCACTAAACATATTAGGAATGAGTTTACCTGGTCATCATTAATGGCTTCATATATGTGTTTATAACTTTGTTGCCGAACGTAACTGCGTGCAAACCAGTTATAAGTGATGGCTAGTTGGATAGAATGGTATGCACATTTAATTAACAATAGATTTGGTACAGATTCTTCAGTTCAGTGTAAACACTTTTTTTATTGCCAATCATTACGTTGGCATTGTCCATTCCAATGCCCAACATATTTTTGTTGGGTTAAAGGGTTTGTAACGGTTCAAAATTGTGTTTGAAGTCTACTGATGAGTTGGTAAAGCACCAACGAAATGCTGCATGTAGATAATTGCTTAAACTCCAGCAAATAAATTTCATTTAAAATAAAATTATGACAATATTTCAAATAATAAATTTCTTAAATATTTTATGAAATTGTAGTATGAAAATTTTTAAATATAATTCTTGCAAAAAAAAACTGACTACAAAATAGGCGTGGCACCACCCCCATATTTTATCATCCTGTACTTTTACGAGAACTAATTGTGTGTGCGAAGTTTCATAAGAATCGGATAAGTAGAAGAAGTTAAAATAACTATTTACTTTTCATGTAGCACTGCCCACTTTTGTAACCACAATATTGTATTGTAACTAGGGTATTGTATTGTATCCTGGGATAGCCGGAAATTCCCGGGAATAAAAATCTATTTATATACATAAAAAAGTACTATTTTGGCACCCGAAAATCCTTTTTTCTCTCTTTAAATTGTTATCGTTCATCACGTAAGTGGAAAGTGTAAAGTAGCTTTGATTTAACTGCCTTTTTTAAGCACACTTTTGACTTAACTGCACAAAATTATTAATTTGTGTCACTATTCTTTAAAACTCCATAAGTGCACGTTCTATACCGGACCGTTTAGGATAAATGCCTTTAATTTTTAGTACTTTAACATAATTTTCATACAAAAATTCAATCATAGCTGCATTTTGGCTTAACTGCACAAAATATTTGTTTTCTGTGGTTATTATTGAAAACCGATTTTTGAGTGCACCTTGTATACCTGTACCTTTAAAATATTTTTTGGCAGTTTTAAATTATTTTGATAAAATAATCTAAGGTAGCTGCACATACTTAATAATTGTGCTTACTTGCACATTAAAGCATATAAGTACATTTAACCTAACAGCATTTTTGTTTTATCTGCACAAAAAATAGTGAAAAGTTGACTGTGCAGCTAAGTAAAAATAGCTGTATGTATATTAAATTATTTTTGATTGAAGAACGAAGAGAAAAAATGTTGTCTCTTTAATTAATTATTTAAAGGAAAAAATTTTTTTAGTAAAGGCAATTGCAATATTTTCAACATGCATAAAAATGCACGGTAATTAAATATTCAGAAAACCTTTATACACGTTTTTTGATGCATTTAATGACGAAGAAAATCAGGAAACAGATATTACTTCAGATGACGGTGATGCAAGATAGAACTTTGGAGCATACTTTAAACGCTGCTATTAACAAAGCAGCTGAAATTATTTGGAGACAGCGGAAAAAGAACGAAAAATATTGATAATTTATACAACATCCTCTTATTTATTCGGGCTACTTTTGTAGAGTACGAAAGTATTTTCTTAACAACACAAAATTGTGTTACTTGAATAAGAAACCGATTGTGAGATGAAATAATTAATACATTAGTGAAGTTCAGTATTTGATCCAAATGGTCTTGCGAAAGTACAAATGCAAAATATCGTAGCTTTTTTATAAAATCCAACAACAAAAGATATTAAATTTTATAAAAAAGCTATAATATTTTGCATTTGCACTTTCGCAAGACCACTTGCATCGAACACTGAAATCCGCTATTGACTGTTTTCAAGTCATTTGCAACAAAGAATATAAAAGTAAAAATTTTCTAAGGGCAGATAATTTTCATTGCATACCAAGAAGTAAAGGACTGAACTTAATAGTCTAAGACTGCAACATTTATCCTAGATAAGTTTTTAATCACTCTTTTGACCACTTCCGCCCTCTGACAACATGTGTTAAAATTATTGATGAATGACCAGAATAAAACTAATTTGATTTCAGTTCATCAGTGATTTTACAAATGATTTGTATGCTCTCTTTTTGCTCAGTCTAAAATAGTTTTTAAATACGAAGTTTCCTATATTTCTAATATTGTTCTTTTATAACTAACTAGCTATACCCGGCGTGCTTCGCTACCCCATTGTTGTGCAGATATAGACAAATTAATTAACTCATTTAAAAATAACCATAAAATTGGTTAGTTTTTTTGGCGATCTTTTTAGTTTTGGCGAGTTTTTGCGTTTTAGCAATTTTTTCATTTTGGCGATTTTTCGTTTTGACTTTTTTAATTCTGGAATTTTTTAGTTTTAAAGTTTTTTTTTTAATTTCAAGAGTTTGCCTCTTACGGTTTCCAAGATACAGCAAACTGTTCAAACTACATAGTCAAAATTACATTAACTTTCAGAACACCCTTTAATTTTTGTTGTGTTAAATATTCTACAGACTGCACCAATTAACACTAACTTTGAAAATTTCGAGAGTCTATATACAAGTGTCTGTATATTACATTAGTATTTCAACATATTTCGTTGCTCGCTTTAGAACACCCTTTAATCTTTAGCCCGTAGCTCTTACGGCTCTCGAGAAAACAGCCAGAAATTTACACTTTTAGTGTTCAGAGCCCTAAAAAGAACCTTTTCCAAAAAGTTACTTTTCAAAAAGTAACCAATTTCAAAAGAGTACCATTTTCAAAAAGTACCCTTTCCAAAAAACATTTTTCAAAAAGTATTATTTCTTAAAACGACATTTTCAAAAAAGTAGGTTTTCGAAAAATAAAATATAAACGGTTCACAAAAAAGTACCAAAATTATATTTTTAACCTTTTTCGGCCCCGAAATGTACAAATTTCAAAAAAAAAATTACAAAATTTCTATCCAGCCATTTTTCTATCTTATTATGACGCTTTTGGAATTTTATGTTTACCTTACTTAGATTCGGAGATATAAGAACACCGAGTTTACCCGTTTTTACCCCTTTTAACCCCGTTAGAATTTAAGTTTTCAAAAATTCGTTCTTAGAGAATATATACAAACATATGAATTCAGTATGTGTATCAATGTGCATAAAAAATAGTTGTATGGAAAAAAGTACCAAAAAGGGCTACCAATTTTACCCATTATATATTCAAATTTAAAAAAATACAAAACTATTTTTGAGGGCTTTTTAAGGAGAGAAGAATGAATTTCAAGTTTAGTTTCTAACTTTATTACTTTAGGAGATAAACTGTTAACAAAAAAAAGTACCAAAATTATATTTTCACCCCCTAAATATACAGATTTTAAAAAAGTTTCAGACATCTGTCCGCTTATTTTTCTATCTTATTATGATGCTTTAAAATTTTATGTCAACTTTACTTAGATTCGTAGATATAAGGTTACCGATTTTACCCGTTTTTATCCCTTTTAATCCCCTTAAAATTAAAATTTTCAAAAACCCTTTCTTAGTGAAAATATACAAACATATTCATCCACTATGAATTTGCATAAAAAATAGTTGTATGGAAAAAAGTACCAAAAAGAGCACCTAAATGTAAAAATTTCAAAAAAGTACCAAACACCCGTCCGCTTATTTTTTGATCTTATTATGCTGTTTTTGGATTTTTATGTCTACCTTAGTTAGATTTGGAGATATGAGGTTACCGAATTCACCCGTTTTTACCACTTAGCGTTTGAATTTCCCAAAACCCCGTCTTACTGGATCTATACATCCTGAGGGGAGCCAAATACGAAATTTCAACTTTCTAGCTTTAGTGGTTTGGGCTGGGCGATGATGAATCAGTCAGTCAGTCAGTCAGTCAGTCTCTCAATAACGTTACTCTTTTATTTATATAGATTTACTTTAAATCTTTTTGTTTTTGCAATTTATCAAGTTTTTTTCCTTTTTATCTCATTTCTTTAGAAACTGTTTTGTTTGTGAAATACTTTTCAAATAAAGCTTAAAATAACGAATGATTCAATTTCCTGATATAAACATCAATGGATTTTGGAAATTAAAATTTTTGGCTAATATTTTATTACATTGTTAAATTCCCGGGAACATATAAACCTTAATTGTTACGATAACTAAATGTGTATGCAAAGTTTCATAAGAATCGGATAAGTAGAAGTAGTTAAAAGGCTTATTTACTTTTCATGCACGTGGCACTGTCCACTTTTCTAGCCATAGTGTTGTATTGTGACGATAATTAAAGGTGTATGCAAAGTTTCCTAAGAATCGGCTTAGTAGTTTTTGAAAAATAATATTTACTTTGCATGGGCATGGCACAGCCCGCTTTTGTGATCCTGATGTAGTATTTAAACAGAAGTTTAATATGTGTGTAAAGATTCATAAGAAACGGTTGAGTAGAGGCAGTTGAAAACGAAGGGAACATACATAAAAATAAATACATGACAAATTGATAACCCTTCTCTTTTTTTGTAGTCAGTTAAAATACATTCCAAACTCATTTTAAATTTATGAATATAGGGGTTTGTATATAACAAGAAGTCGGTATAAAAGGGTAAACAAAAGCAAACAAAAGAAAATAAATAAATTGTTTACATTTGTAAATTTTATATTAATATTTAAGTAAAATTTTTGTAAATTTTTTAGGCGCAAAATATGCTGCAGTTTTCTCCGAAAGTATACCGTTGGATAGGATTAAATTATAGAGCAAGACTTACAAAAATCCGTTGAATACCTTGGGAACTACAAGCAATTTAAATTGCTAAAAACACACATACATTTAAGCACCATATACCCAACAAACATGCGGGTTACATATTTAGATTAGAATAATTTAAGAGGATGACTTGCAAAATGTGATCAAATATATCTTACTGAAGAAGAATAGCAATTGGTTTCTCAAATTGGGAACGTATACATATGGGTAATTCCAGAAAAAGTCCACTTTTGTCGCTTCCGTCGCCAAGCAGTAAAGGTGTTTTTTTGTCAAAGTAAAACTAAGTTTTGTTTCCCTCTTCTTTTAATTAATTTAGAGCTAATTATGTTCTACGCAAAAATATAAAGAGTAAAAAAAAACATTAGGGTTTCATTGAAAACCAGCTTAAGTGCTCGGCGGCAGACGCGACAAAAGTTGAATTTTTCTGGAAATGCCTATATATTTACGTATTAATAAATGTATTTTAAACATTTTTCAAATGTGGAACTAAAAAAGTATAAGTACTTTTTAAGGAACTACACTTTCACTTCTTTCAGAGCACTTCAGGAACGAATTAAAACATCAGGAAAATCAATTTCGTAACATTCCAAATATAGTTTCAGATTCAATAAAGAGGCACATATCGTCACCTTATATGCAAACGGACGTTCACGCAAAATTTTAGATTCCTGCGATCAAAAACGCCGACTTTATTAAAGAAACTCAAACGGACGTATATGCAAGTTCGTGTATTTTTTAATGCAAAACGACGTAAAAAACATACAAACGCTTGTATTGCCTGAGATTATAAACAACGGTGTTAAAGGTGCTTTGAATTTGCGGTATTTCGTTTTGTTTTATTTCATTTAGAAAATTCTAATAAGATAAAATTTTTTGTAATTAAGTTATGAGTTTAGTCGAACTGTATGGGTTTATTTATATCCAAAGAAATTTTAATTATTTTGGCTTAAGTTCGGTTTTAATTTCATTTTTCAATTAAACTATATTTTTATTTAGAGATAAATGTGAAGTGTAGACAAAGAAAATTTTGACTGCGCGGAGGGTTGAACTGACGTTTGCCTCTTTACGGTTTCCAAGATACAGCAAACTGTTCAAACTAAATAGTCAAAATTACATTAACTTTCAGAACACCCTTTGATTTTTGTTGTGTTAAATATTCTACAGACTACACCAATTAACACTAACTTTGAAAATTTCGAGAGTCTATATACAAGTGTCTGTATATTACATTAGTATTTCAACATATTTCGTTGCTCGCTTTAGAACACCCTTTAATCTTTAGCCCGTAGTTCTTACGGCTCTCGAGAAAACAGCCAGAAATTTACACTTTTAGTGTTCAGAGCCCTAAAAAGAACCTTTTTCAAAAGTTACTTTTCAAAAAGTAACCATTTGCAAAAGAGTACCATTTTCAAAAAGTACCCTTTCCAAAAACATTTTCAAAAAGTATTATTTCTTAAGACTACATTTTCAAAAAAGTAGCTTTTCGAAAAATAAAATATAAACGGTTCATAAAAAAGTACCAAAATTATATTTTTAACCTCGACGTGTACAAATTTCAAAAAAAAAAAATTACAAAACTTCTATCCACCCATTTTTCTATCTTATTATGACGCTTTTGGAATTTTATGTTTACCTTACTTAGATTCGGAGATATAAGAACACCGAGTTTACCCGTTTTTACCCCTTTTAACCCCGTTAGAATTTAAGTTTTCAAAAATTCGTTCTTAGAGAATATATACAAACATATGAATTCAGTATGTGTATCAATGTGCATAAAAAATAGTTGTATGGAAAAAAGTACCAAAAAGGGCTACCAATTTTACCCATTATATATTCAAATTTGAAAAAATACAAAACTGTTTTTGAGGGCTTTTTAAGGAGAGAAGAATGAATTTCAAGTTTAGTTTCTAACTTTATTACTTTAGGAGATAAACTGTTAACAAAAAAAAAGTACCAAAATTATATTTTCACCCCATAAATGTACAGATTTTAAAAAAGTTTCAGACATCTGTCCGCTTATTTTTCTATCTTATTATGATACTTTAAAATTTTATGTCTACTTTACTTAGATTCGTAGATATAAGGTTACCGATTTTACCGGTTTTTATCCCTTTTAATCCCCTTAAAATTAAAATTTTCAAAAACCCTTTCATATTCATCCACTATGAATTTGCATAAAAAATAGTTGTATGGAAAAAAGTACCAAAAAGAGCAACCTAAATGTAAAAATTTCAAAAAAGTACCAAACACCCGTCCGCTTATTTTTTGATCTTATTATGCTGTTTTTAGATTTTTATGTCTACCTTAGCTAGATTTGGAGATATGAGGTTACCGAATTCACCCGTTTTTACCCCTTAGCGTTTGAATTTCCCAAAACCCCGTCTTACTGGATCTATACATCCTGAGGGGAGCCCAAATACGAAATTTCAACTTTCTAGCTTTAGCGGTTTGGGCTGGGCGATGATGAATCAGTCAGTCAGTCAGTCAGTCTCTCAGTAACGTTACTCTTTTATTTATATAGATTTACTTTAAATCTTTTTGTTTTTGCAATTTATCAAGTTTTTTTCCTTTTTATCTCATTTCTTTAGAAACTGTTTTGTTTGTGAAATACTTTTCAAATAAAGCTTAAAATAACGAATGATTCAATTTCCTGATATAAACATCAATGGATTTTGGAAATTAAAATTTTTGGCTAATATTTTATTACGTTGTTAAATTCCCGGGAACATATAAACCTTAATTGTTACGATAACTAAATGTGTATGGTTTCATAAGAATCGGATAAGTAGAAGTAGTTAAAAGGCTTATTTACTTTTCATGCACGTGGCACTGTCCACTTTTCTAGCCATAGTGTTGTATTGTGACGATAATTAAAGGTGCATGCAAAGTTTCCTAAGAATCGGCTTAGTAGAAGTTTTTGAAAAATAATATTTACTTTGCATGGGCATGGCACAGCCCGCTTTTGTGATCCTGATTTAGTATTTAAACAGAAGTTTAATATGTGTGTAAAGTTTCATAAGAAACGGTTGAGTAGAGGCAGTTGAAAACGAAGGGAACATACATACATAAAAATAAATACATGACAAATTGATAACCCTTCTCTTTTTTTGTAGTCAGTTAAAATACATTCCAAACTCATTTTAAATTTATGAATATAGGGGTTTGTATATAACAAGAAGTCGGTATAAAAGGGTAAACAAAAGCAAACAAAAGAAAATAAATAAATTGTTTACATTTGTAAATTTTATATTAATATTTAAGTAAAATTTTTGTAAATTTTTTAGGCGCAAAATATGCTGCAGATTTTCTCCGAAAGTATACCGTTGGATAGGATTAAATTATAGAGCAAGACTTACAAAAATCCGTTGAATACCTTGGGAACTACAAGCAATTTAAATTGCTTAAAACACACATACATTTAAGCACCATATACACAACAAACATGCGGGTTACATATTTAGATTAGAATAATTTAAGAGGATGACTTGCAAAATGTGATCAATTATACCTTACTGAAGAAGAATAGCAATTGGTTTCTCAAATTGGGAACGTATACATATGGGTAATTCCATAAAAAGTCCACTTTTGTCGCTTCCGTCGCCAAGCAGTAAAGGTGTTTTTTTTTTGTCAAAGTAAAACTAAGTTTTTTTCCCTCTTCTTTTAATTAATTTAGAGCTAATTATGTTCTACGCAAAAATATAGAGTAAAAAAAAACATTAGGGTTTCATTGAAAAACCAGCTTAAGTGCTCGGCGACAGACGCGACAAAAGTTGAATTTTTCTGGAAATGCCTATATATTTACGTATTAATAAATGTATTTTAAACATTTTTCAAATGTGGAACTAAAAAAGTATAAGTACTTTTTAAGGAACTACACTTTCACTTCTTTCAAAGCACTTCAGGAACGAATTAAAACATCAGAAAAATCAATTTCGTAACATTCCAAATATAGTTTCAGATTCAATAAGGAGGCACATATCGTCACCTTATACGCAAACGGACGTTCACGCAAAATTTTAGTTTCCTGCGATCAAAAACGCCGACTTTATTAAAGAAACTCAAACGGACGTAGATGCAAGTTCATGTATTTTTTAATGCAAAACGACGTAAAAAACATACAAACGCTTGTATTGCCTGAGATTATAAACAACGGTGTTAAAGGTGCTTTGAATTTGCGGTATTTCGTTTTGTTTTATTTCATTTAGAAAATTCTAATAAGATAAAATTTTTTGTAATTAAGTTATGAGTTTAGTCGAACTGTATGGGTTTATTTATATCCAAAGAAATTTTAATTATTTTGGCTTAAGTTCGGTTTTAATTTCATTTTTCAATTAAACTATATTTTTATTTAGAGATAAATGTGAAGTGTAGACAAAGAAAATTTTGACTGCGCGGAGGGTTGAACTGACGTTTCGATAGCTCCCTCTATATCAGAGGTCTTTACCGCTTAGACCACTCGACCAAAGTCGGCGGTTTGCAGTCAAGAGTCATCTACTTTTAATCAATTCATACTGTCACTCTTAGAGCTGTATTTCATTTGATGGCTATTGATATTCTGTTTTTTCTCTGTCTTGTGTTAAGCTTCTTTTTATTATTTCTCTATTCTAGTATGAATTATCATTGGTAATTACAAGTACTAGTGTATGTGAACGTTTGTTTGTTCAGTTCTATTTGAACATGCATCCTTTTGCTAGGTGCGTCTAGAGTTTAACAATTAAATTATGAGTTTAGTCGAACTGTATTGGTTTATATCCAAAGAAATTTTAATTATTTTAAAAAACTATTTGTTTCAAACAATGTATTTTATGTTTGCTAGGTATGAACTGAAAAAAGGAATTCAAAATAATTTGACAATTTAGTAGAAATCAGCTGATGTTAATCAGACGAAGTGAGCGTACTTGTATTAATATACTTTGGGTGTATCCTTGCTCTAAATTAACGAAATTTTGAGGAAGCATTAAGCATATTAAAAGTTATGTCTGTACAAAATTTCATTTAAAATTATTTTTCTCTCCGCTAAGGAAGTTTTTTTTTGCAGGATATATAAGAAGGACATAAATCCTTGCAATTTAAATGGCAAAATCTTAGGTGTGATTTATATTATATATTGTGTATAGTTAAACATACAACGCATTACAAGGGAATGAAATTTATTTTGGGCTCCTTTTTTACTTGTTTGAAAAAGAACATTTTTGAAGTTTGCACTAAATTGAAAGAAATTATGACGAAGTATCAAATATATTAAAACTTATGTCTGTACAAAATTTCATTGACTTACAATTATTTTTCTCTCCGGTATGGTAATTTTTTATTTCAGGATACAAATCCTTGAAATTTAAATGGCCAAATTTTAGGAGCGATTGTATATTATCAAGTAAAAGATGTGTGCCCAATTTCATTATTTTACGATAAGCTGCTTCCTGACATTAAATTCGCAATGAATAATATGAAACATAAAAGTACAGGAACGACACCAAGTGTTTTTGTTTGGAATTCGTCAAAGAGGAATCGTTGTTGATTTCCTTAGGGAAAATTTAGAGGAAATTGACGTTAGAATAAAACGAAATTTAGTGGAAGCTAGAGACGAGGCTGCGAGGAGGATAGGCGAGAATCAAGTATACAATAAAAGGTTAAAAGATCGAAACAGGTTAAAAATTACATTAGTACTCCAGGGGCCTGTAGGAAGAAAGCAGCAAAATTTAAAGGACCGTACAGGGTTACCAAAGTTTTAGGGAACGATAGATATGTGATAAAGGATGTGGAAGGATTTCAATTGTCGCAAATACCTTATGAGCGGATATGGGAGTCAGGAAATTTAAAGAAATGGTTTAACGGAACTGAAGATCGGGAAGCTACAGATGAAATCGGGACGATTTGAAGTCAGGATAGCCGAGCTGTAGGGACAATAAATACTGTAAATAATCACTTTAAGAATATCAGACGTCAATCCTTTATTTGTAAATAAAATACTAACACGCTGTTTACATTGGAAACATTTTTCGTCGAACATTTTCTTTTGAGTAAGAGTGATGAAATAGAAATATATGGCACTTGTATTCCTATCTCGGACTTTTGCACTGAAAAATAAAGTTTTCGTTAAACAATGTTTCCCAGTGTAAATCAGCACTAAGTTAAAATTCTGTAAGATATGGTAATACTAGATTTATTACAATATTTTAATATTTCATGCCTGGCAACATCAGCAGGGTACAAACTAGCAATAAGTATATTTAGAGTCAGTCAGGAAATAGAGCCTGCGGAGCACATCTAAAAAAGCGAAATATTGTTTTCTTACAATTTGCTTTTTGAAACCTGGGAAAGCTCAACTACAATCAACTATGTATATATTCATCACAAAGTCTGACTGCATATCCAAAATGTCAAAATTTTTAAAGAGGTAAAACAGCAGTATTTAAATTGTTCGAAAAACGTAATGATTTAATTGATTGCGCAGAAGTATTTAAAAGTATTTCTCTACACTACATCGTTACAAATGGAATTCGTTTTCTTCTTGCAATGTATGGTGCTCCAAAAAAATTGATTCCATACACAAATATAGATGTTTGAGGTTTGTAAAATCTGCATGGAACAATAAAACAGTACAGCTCTCTTGTCTGCCTCCAACATCTTCTTCTGCCTTTCAACACTTGTATCGTGTGTATTATCAAGTTCAAATGAGGCTAAGCAATATACTGGACCCAGAAGAATGGGTTTGGAAATTAACAGATAATTATTTGCAGCCAATTCAAACTCTACTCCTCTGTCTGCTCCAGAAAAATTGCTTAATACTATTTTTTGTAACTGCAAGACGGATTGTAATAAGAATTGTGGCTGTCATAAGAAAAGTGGGACTATTTTGTTCGCTAGTATGCATCAATTGTCAGGGTCAGACTTGCTCCAATATTGAATTAAATACAACAGATAAAAATATTTATAATATTGATGAAGCGACAATTGATGCATCCCTTATCTTAGAACAGCGAAGAGGAATTCTGCAAGGAGAAGAAAGTGAAGATGAAGATGAAGGGTCAGACTTGCTCCAATATTGAATTAAATACAACAGATGAAAATATTTATAATATTGATGAAGCGACAATTGATGCATCCCTTATCTTAGAACAGCGAAGAGGAATTCTGCAAGGAGAAGAAAGTGAAGATGAAGAAATAATTGTTGACTTAGAATTATACACTTATCTATTGTAATAACATTTAGAATAAAACAACCTATTCCATTCTGATCATTACAAAATATTACCATTCTTTCAGTCAATAAAATAAGATCTGATCAAAATTTATTACAATAGATCGTGGAATGTACCTACTGGAGAAACCATGTTAAAAAAAACTTGCAAATTACATTACCTTATAGGTGGTGCGGAAATGTGTGCATATTATGTAGAATATGTATTTTTAAACTTTTAAAACCGCAATTTCTCGAATGGTGAGTCGTACGAAAAAAAGTGTGGGAATGATTTTTGTAGAGAATTGTATGCTGGCCCATTTTCACGATAAAACTTCAGCTATTCTTGATTTCTTTTTATAAATTTATTAAAAATTAAAATTTTTAAATTTTATATAAAAAAATATATTTTTCATCCTGGCGGTCGGAATTATTCACGTAACCATTATAAAAAACTATGCTTAAAGGTAATTTTAGTTGAAGTTTTTCAGTGTTTTCTGTAATGAAATTGGACCACCCGTTTTCAAGTTACGATGAAATTGGTGTAGGTAGCAGCCTCTTGAAAA
Organism: Panzeria rudis; assembly: GCA_956483635.1. Taxonomy (NCBI): domain Eukaryota; kingdom Metazoa; phylum Arthropoda; class Insecta; order Diptera; family Tachinidae; genus Panzeria; species Panzeria rudis. The sequence continues at coordinate 92,005,227 of OY101447.1, read as the reverse complement.
ATCCAATTTTTAAGAAAAAAATTTTTTTAAATGTATCCGTAGAATTCTACAGAATTTAGTGATTCTGTCGTATATTTATATCGTATAATTGAAATATGCAGCTTTTGCAAAGCGATGATTATTGCATTCGTTTACATAAAATACAGTAAATGAGAACACACATTGAGAGAGTAAAGTGACAGTTCTTGACTGAGTATTTACAAATTTTTACTGCACAAATTTTTGCTAATAAAATTTAGTAAAACGGAAACATATGATATGTCGCTGTGGCTGACTAGTAGCCATTGAACCTGGTTGTTTTCCGCAGACAAGCTAAATTGCTTTGCGGGTTGTGTTTGTTTAAAAAAAGGTAAACAAGAAAAAGTATGCAAAAAAATTTATAATTTTTTAAAAAAAGTAATAATTTTTTTAAAAAATTAGTGAAAAAAAGAAAATTTAAAAAAACTAGAACAAAAATAAAGTGGGAATAATTATTAGGATATTTTTCGTTTGTTAAAAGGAAACAAAATATTTGGAAACCATTTCCTTTATTTTGTTTGTATTATTTTAATTTTTTTTACTGTTGTAAAAGTGCTAAGCACTTGGCTACTTATAACTGCACTTGTTTTTAAGTTAAGCAATAGGAAAACCAATGAATTGGGTATATTCTGTTATAACAACAATGCCATGAAAATTCACATTATTTTATTTTTTGTGAGACGCAGAACATGCCCGATCATGTACTTTTTAATAAATTTAACTAGACACAAATTAGGAAAATATAATAAAGTTTAAAAAACAAATGCAAAAGATTACATAAAATGAATAATTTAATAATAATAATTTAATCGAAATATTATAGTATGTTTCCACCAACTTTAAATTATGTAGATTTAGGTAAATTACTTCGAAGTGTTTCCACCGAGCTTGTGAGTGATTTGGTGTTCGAACTTTCGTAGTCAAATGATGCACTTACTTTATAAGGTGTGCGCAGCAGCTATAATTGATTTTTTTTCCATATATAGTTTGACATTTAAAATCAATTACATATACTTTAATGTAATTTTTTCGAAATCGTCAATCACAATTGATGGATGCCCCAGGGATAGAGTTTGTAATTTCAAAAGCAACGCAGGGTTCCATATATAAATATAGTTCGAAAAAGAGTATTTTCGACATCATTTAAAATAAATCACCTATTTGAGGTAGGTCGTATGCAAAATGTATGGTAAATCATGTATAAATCAACATGATTTGTTCAAATCACCATGATTTGTCGAAATCATGCCGGTGGAAACATACTATTAAATTGGAAGCGAACTTAAGCCAAACTAATTAATCAACTGAGCATAAAATACCATACAGTTCAACTAAGATTCATAAAATGAATTAGATATATTTTCTGAAACTTTTCGTGTTATTCAGCCATGTTTTGAAAATCACTTTATTTGAAATCACCGAAAAGGTGTTCTGCGCACTAAAATTTTTGAAATATCGTGATTTTAAACCGGTCAGCTAACAGGCTGACGATTTCTAATCACTTGACGTTTTTAAGCATTTTGCTTTGACCTGTGTAATCATATGATTACATACACTTAATATGATTTGTTCTTTATTTGTTCTTGTAATAATATTAATTATTTTACACAGAAGAACCTTAAAATTTACTTGGGATGACACTGTATTTTTTGTTGCAACTTCATTTAGTTTTGTTTACATTTTTCGTAATTTACTTTTCCTTTTTAGTAGCCAAACAAAACAAATCAGCTGCTATCTCGTGATTTAGAACAATGAAAATCACGACTAAAAATTAAAAATCTCGTGATTTTCAGAACACAAAAAAATCACTCGGGTGATTTAAAAATCGTTCGTGGTTTGAAATCACCGTGATTTCAGAACATGCCTGATAAAAAATATTGTATCGAGTACCAATAAGAAAAAGAGTTGAGTAGTCGCTAATGTAAGTTTTTTTTCAGCACTACATTTATTTCCCATCAGCTGTTTCCTTAATCTTGCGAATTTTTACAACTTTTCCGTTCGCGTACTATTTGGGCAACAGCTTTTTTTGAGAGTAAATTTCTTTGTTTACTCAGTAATTACTCATTTACTTTATTTTACTGTAAAATTAAATAAACGGACCTAATATTTGCAAATTGTCGCCCAAATTTCTATGTAAACCAGGGGTGTCAGATATAAAACTATTGTTGTATTGGTGCGTAAACCAAATGTAAGACTGTACGAAAAGTTGTCTTATCTAAAAGAAGTACTATCAAGTACACAGAAAAATAAATATTTTAACACATGTATGTATGTTTGAAGTTAACTCAAGTCTTATTTTAACTTTATTTATTTTCATAATAGGGGAGTTCACGAAACATTTGGTAACAATTTATTCCTTGAATTAGTAGATTTTTCCATATATTTAGTTGCTGCAAAATGTATCTAAAAATATTTTGACAACAAAATGTATGGGCAATTTTAATAATTTTACTAGCAAACAGTTACCGAATATTGTATTTGTTTGTATTTGCAGCGAACAAAATGGTTTAATTTTAACAAAAAAATATTATTTTCATTAAAAAGTATTTTTTTCCTTTGAATATTGCTTATCATAAAATATTTTTCGCATATTTTTTAAGACATGTACATTAGGGGTACAACTTTTTGAATTTTTTGAAAAAAAAAAAATTACATGGCATAACACGATGAGGAATAGTAAAAAAATGATAACTGCGTTTTTAGTTTTTCGATTTATTTCAAAAACTTCACGCAGAATTTAAATTGAAAATTCGTATGCAAATTTCATACATATGCCAAGAAAAAACACCATATGAGATTAAGTTCTTTTCTTTGTGTCTGTTTTGTTTTGCTCTTCTTCTGTTATTCATCGTATTTTTGCATATGACAAAAGTACATAACGGTAAATTTGAGTAAATGCTTTATGAATGATTGAAACTTCGTATAAACGTCGCGCCAGTTGCTTTTATTTAGCTGTCGATCTCTCATTCAGTGCGTGGCGGCTTGAGTGAAAGTGTCTTTTTTAATTAACAATGTCTTTTAAAAAAAGTGGTGCTGAAGTTTTAAAAAATTCAAAAAAATGGGAAAACAATTTAATAACATTTGAAAAATCTAAGAATAAGAGAAGAGAAATCAATAACATTGAAAACCCCTTGAGTAAATTGTGTAAGATTCCAAAAAAGACCGTGATTATAGGAAGGTATAATGAATTAGCAAAAACGGAGAAATTTAAAAAGAAAAGATGCCAGATTATTACAAACGAAATGATTGTATTGTGGTCGAAACTAAACTTTCCGAGCATAACACGTATAGCTGCAGAACGGAAGATAACAAAAGTTTTAAATGATTATTTAACATTTTTAAAATTCCCGGATGGCAGAAATGTTACAATGACGTTCAACAAGTTATGTGATATAACTGATTTAAATGGTGTCTGGCTAGGAACTGAGGACAAAAAGTTGTATGAACTCCAAACAACTACAAATGGGTACACGACAGCTAAAGCAGTTAATGTGCATCCCTCCAAAGCTGCCCTTTCAAGAAAAAATATTCAAAGCACCTCGTGTTTAAATAAAGTGGCGCTCAACACGTCAACATCATCAGCTGAATCTGTCGAGCAATCACATTCTCCACCTGTTGGTGAATATAAAGCTCCTCTTCCAAGAAAAAGAAATGCGAAGTGTTCAACAAAAGCAGCAGTGACAATGGTAACAACAGCCCATGTAAGCACCAAAAATGCCGCTAAAATATGCAAAGAATTGTCCAAAGAAGGAATAAATATAGCAACACCAACACAAGCAGGTATTCACAAAGCGATGATTAAAGCAGCGCTGAACTTGGAAAAAAATTATAAGAATTCCTTAAGAGATGACATTTGGTGTATTCATTTCGACGGCAAGAAATTTGGGAAGAAAGAAGTGCAGGCCGTGGTGTTAACAAATGAAACTAAGGAAGTAAGAGTAGCGGCAATGGTTCTTGAAAACGGGAAAAGTTTGTCAATTTTTGAAGGTTTCTATTTAATAATATATTTTTAGAGCATTAATTAACTTTCTATAACTTTTTTAAGGAATAAGGAATGTCTTGGATAAATTTAACCTTTGGAATTCCATAAAAATGATTGTTAGTGACACAACAAACGTTAATACAGGGGTTAAAAGTGGAGTTGTTCGTTTACTGCAGAATTGTTTTAAGGAAAAACATTTGTCCCCACCGCAGTATATTGGATGCCAACATCGTGTATTAGATTTAATTTTGAAGCATGTGATGAATGAGTTACTAAGTGGAAAGTCGACATCGCCAAACATCAGTTATGACATATTTACCGAATTGATTATGAACTACGAAAACCTAAAACAAAACTACAAACAAAACGAAGAAAAGTTGACCTTAAGATCTATTAAATGGCGTGATGACATGCAATTTTTATATGAACTAGGGCAATATTTTAAATATTATGAAGTAAGCAACAAGTTCCCATACATAAAATTTAGAGTTTTGCCAGCGCTCAGCAACGCTCGATGGAATTCTAGAGCTATTCGAGCGATTTTAACGTTCATACTAATACCGGAACACAGAATACAACTTTTGCCAATTTGCCAATTCATATGCAGCGCATGGTATGATGTTTGGTTCTCGGATCACCGTTTTCATAACAATGATTTTGAAATATTGGAAAAATCCGTCAAGCAATTCGAAACTGCGCATAAGTGTTTTCTAAAACACTGGGTAAAGGAAGATTCTGCCATTCTGAATTTAAAAAGATCTAATATTTGCGCTGAAAGAGCCATCAAAGTTATTCAGGAAATTTACCCTTTTTGTAAATCTGAATATAGTTTAAATCTTAAGTTTATCTCAAATAATATAAAAATGAATTAAATAATGAACTAAAACGTATATTTACTATAAAAATGTATTTGTCTTGTACTTAAATTAGTTTTATTGCTTCTAAATCAAAATTTGTCTTCTTCTTCTTCGCATATAACATATGAATTTTTTCAATTTAAATTCTGCGTGAAGTTTATGAAATAAATCGAAAAACTAAAAACGCAGTTATCATTTTTATAATATTCCTCATCGTGTTATGCCATGTAAAGTAGGTGTTACAAAAATAGACTACCCCTAATGTACATATTATGTTTGAACTTTAAGCTTGCTTAAAATTTTATTTGTTTCTATAGTGAGTTTGCTTAAATTATTTGTCTTTCTTGAGAACAATTTTTTTTATTATTTTAAATAATAGTCCAGCCCGCTTATTCCGTAATTGGCTTAAGATAAAGCCAAATCTCGATCGCTAAAATACTGAACAAATACAAAATTAAAATTTTTTGGCGATGACATAAAACACTAAAACTTCGGCGGATTCAATTTTTAAGACATTGCTATTTAGCAATACGCGTTGCAAAATCGTATTCGTAGCCAAAAATCGATAAATTAACTTTATAGATTTTTAGCGATGGCGATTTAGCTTTAGCGAGTTACAGAATAAGGGAGCAGTATATAAGAATTTAGCAGGGACCGAAAAAAACGATTATTTTTAAAATTTAAACTAAAAAAATCAAGCTGAAAGAAAAGTGCTACGTGCATAAAGAATACACCAAAATAATCCTTGTTGCATGGACTACCTTTAGATGCATTAATTTTTATTTTAAGTTTTATTAACAAACTTAACTTTACCGATTATTTTCTGAGTTTTATTTATTCCTCAGTAAATACAATTTATTTCTTTAGTTTTATTTATTCCTCAGAAAATAAACGTTATTTCTTGATTTTTTTATTTCTCGGAAAATAAAAGTATTTTTTCCAGTATTATTTATTCCTCACGATATAAAAATTATTTTTTTAGGGTTATTTTTTACATAGGAATTAAAAATGACTTTCTGAGTTTTATTTTTTTATCAAACAAAAACATTTATTGAGTTTAAATTTTTGCTTAGAAAATAGCAGATACTTTTTGAATCTCATTTTTGCTTAAAAAAAGTAATTTTTAAACAGTTTTATTTTTTTATTAAACAAAAACGGTTATTTTTTTGAGTTTTAATTTTTGCTTAGAAAATAACAGATACTTTTTGAATTTCATTTATATATATTTATATATTTATTTTTACAAAAACTCTTATTTGTTAAATTAAATAAATTTTTTTATATTTTATTCAGTTTAAAAATTACTTTTTTTAAGCAAAAAACAAATAAAATTCAAAAAGTAACCGTTATTTTATAAGCAAAAAATAAAACTCAAAAAATTATTTTTATATCCTCAGGAATAAATAAAACTTAAAGAATAACTTATTTTCTGAGGAATAAATAAAACTCAGAAAAAACTTTTATTTTCTAAGCGAAAAAATAAAACTCAAGAAATAATGATTAAAAGGTAATTTTTGAAATAAAACTTATCACCGTTACAGTCACTGGAAGTTTACTAAATTTTGCGTTGAACTTTTTTTCCACATCAAACAACCATCCTCATAGTTTTCTAAAAAAAATATTCAGGTATGTGATGGAAATCGATTCCGAAAACAAACCAATTTTGAAATGTGTTTTTAAATATTTCTTTATTAAAAACAATTTTATAACAAATATTATAAAAATATTTCTTTATTATAAAAATTTTATGAAAAGTGCGTTAAAAGGGACTTTCAAAAGTGCTTCGTTTTCAAAATCGATTTCCATCACATACCTGATTATTATTTTTCATTAAAAAGAATGTCCCTTTCTTTTCCATTAAATTCATTATGAAAAGAATTAAAATTCCGTTTTAATAAATACTCATTTGTTTCCTCTAATGTTTTGTAACATAAAACACATTGCATATTGCTAAAAGCATTTATCAACATAAAGTATTTTTCGCATACACATATTTCTTTTCTTTCAGTGGACTAATAAAAAAGTTATAAAAAAATGTAATACAGCCCGCCACGCATGTGCTATCGTCGCTGTCTCATTGACGACTAACAGACCAACCTAAATTACGACGCAAAGCGCAACGTAATTTAACGCTTAACTTTTACGCTGAGCATTAACAAAATAAACAACAATACTTTTGCAGCCAACTTCACTTCTTTACGCGCTGTCAAAATTGGATTTTCCAATTGCAAAGCGTTGACGACGCGTTATTTCGGTTGGTTTCATACATTTTGTATGGGCATGAGAAAGTTTGACAGCCAGACAACGCTTTGCGTCGTAATTTAGGTTGGACTCTAAAGGAAAGAGAGTAAGAATGTGTGTGAGATTCATACCACAATTGTGCTATGAATCTGACTTCACTGATGTAAACTATACTTTTTCATAAAAAAAATATTTGAAAAAATATTTAAATCCATTTCTCAAGATGCATTAATAATACATCAAAAAGTCAACATAAATAAATGTGTGTATGTATATATATATTGTGTGTTTTCAAAGTCTTTAAGATTTCTGCTGAATTGTATTTTAAGGATCGGCCAAATAATAATGTAAACGTTCGTCTACAAGGTCGTTTGCTTTATTTTACTCCATCAATGTATATCATTCCGGTCATTCGCTCGTTTTTTTTCTTTTGGTCTTATTTCTGTATATGGCCATGTGTGCAATGCGTTTTAATATTCTAAAAATCAAAATAAGCAAATAAATAAGAAAAATTGCTTTGAGCCAACAAACAATGCATTACATACTAGGGCTATAACCAAATTTTTGGCATAGTACCACGGAGTGGCCAAGAATGTGTTAGTAATGAAATCACCTGTCTCCCGTCGTTTTGCTAAAAAAAAAACGTCACCCAGGGAAGCAAATTTCTAAAACCTTCCAACGAATTTTGAACCTCGATGAATTGTAAACCGTAGGAAAATTTTTAAATCTAAAGCAGTGGATAAATTCCAAAATAACATTTAAGTGATACGTATAGGAATATATACAAACATCAGGTGTACATTTTTTAAAATTTCCGGGACATAAAAATGGTTGTTTTCAAACTTCAACCCGATCCCTGCGTGAACTTTTTTAACGATCCGAAAAAATTATCATATTTTTAATTGAGTTATGAATTTTTGGTCGAACTGTATGGTTTTTATACAAAGTTATTTAATTAGTTTGGCTTAAGTTCTTTTTTAATTTAATCTTTCGATCAAATTATTTTTTATTTAAGAAAGCAATTCTAAAGCATGTGAATATTGAACATTCAAAGAAAAGTTTGGATGTACGGAGGGTTAAACTGACAGCTGTTTCGTGACCACCAAGTCTACTCGTCAGAGTCCTTTACCTACACCACCACTGACAGTGGCAACAACACTGTAGCGAAAATCCTACTAATTCTAGTAAGCTCAATTAACCGACTGTCGCCATCTTGTGGCGAGTCGCACCTATTAATTAACTATTTCCAAATGTTCGGAACTTCACTAACTGTATGTTCTTAGAAAGTTCAACTATTTTAAGCTTTTTCATTTCAGTTTAACCAGCGTGGAATATCATCGATATTCTCAATGCTGGAATTTTTTATTGTTTATTTTGCCGAAGTTTTTTGAGCAGTACACATTCATGTTTCAGCTAAGTGCCTTTAAATAAACTTTGGATAAAAACCATATAGTTCGACCAAAAATGCATAACTCAATTATTAAAACTCTAAAGGCACTTAGCTAAAACATGAATGTGTACTGTTCCAAAAACTTGGGCAAAATAAACATTCAAAAAATCCCAGCATTGACAATATTGATTATATTCCACGCTGGTGAGACTGAAATGAAAAAGCTTAGAATAGTTGAACATTCTAAGAAAAGACAGTTAGTGAAGTTCGAACATTTAGAAAAAGTTAATTAATAGGTGGGACTCGCCACAAGATGGCGACAGTCTGTTAATTGAGCTTACTAAAATTAGTATGATTTTCGCTACAGTGTGTTGCCACTGTCAGTGGTGGTGTAGGTAAAGGACTCTGACGAGTAGACTTGGTGGTCACGAAACAGCTGTCAGTTCAACCCTCCGTACATCCAAATATCATATTTTTTATTAATAACTTTTAATGTTCTACACGACTATACTATGCCGTTTTTGATACTCGCAAAAAGTGTGAAAAAGTTATTGCCCTATTACATACACTCTGTTAACACAAGTTTTATCAATAAATATTTAAAATAAAACTGGTTTATTTTAGTCTTACCTTCTTACTAGAGATGGGTGCGTGTCGTGTTTTCTTCGTGACACGAACACGCACGACTCACAACGAAGTGTTCGTGACAGGAAATCTGATTTCGTTCGGGTTCAGGTCGTGTCGTGTTGAGCAAACTTGACACGAAAAAACACGAAACGATTTTCAGATTAAAATATGTATGAATTCAGAAGCTTGCCGCACAAGATTATTGAGCGAAAATCTTGATAAGTTACTGTTTCTCAACAAAAATATGTAAATAAAAATACAAATAGAACATGAAACGTTAAAATAGAAGAAAAATATGTCTTTGAAAATAAAAAAATGTTTTTTTTTGCATTTGATTACGTGCGTGTTGTGTCGTGTTCGTGCTTTGAACATTTCGGGTGTGCGTGTTTCGTACGTGTTGGACATCCGAGATTCGTGTCGTGTTGGAACATGTCGACACGCGCCCATCTCTACTTCTTACCTATGTACATACATACGGTGTTTTTTGTAGGAGGAGATCTTTAAATTTGCAAGACTGTTTTCTATTACAGCAGATTGGACACTTCACAGTTGTTGGCGAGCTAGTTTGGTTTGGTAATTAGACATAGTTATTTTTGCGTTTCTTTGGATCGCCAAATCTATTAGTGGCTTTTCATACTATGCATTTTTTGGCTTCCTTTTTTAGAAAATTTTCTTTGGAACCCCCTGCGAAAAGTCACGCATATTTACATTACAGACTCTTTCTCCATGGCTTTTTTGACGATTATACATACACATGCTTAATGCTAAGAGTATGGAAATGACAAAGAGAAATATGAAAATCCCCTCAAATTTCAATTCGTGCCTTTTTTCTTACCCCGCTAGCTTCTCACCTCCTCTCTCTCTCTCTCAAACTAAAAAATACTGCTTTTGAGGCCAGGCGAGAAATTGCGTGTTACACACTTTTATAAAGTTTAACCCCTAGTAGGGATTCTAAGATTCATAAAATGAATTAGATATATTTTCTGAAACTTTTCATGTTATGCAGGCATGTTTTGAAAATCACTTTATTTGCAATCACCGAAAAGGTGTTCTGCGCACTAAAATTTTTGAAATATCGTGATTTTAAACCGGTCAGCTAACAGGCTGACGATTTCTAATCACTTGACGTTTTTAAGCATTTTGCTTTGACCTGTGTAATCATATGATTACATACACTTAATATGATTTGTTCTTTATTTGTTCTTGTAATAATATTAATTATTTTACACAGAAGAACCTTAAAATTTACTTGGGATGACACTGTATTTTTTGTTGCAACTTCATTTAGTTTTGTTTACATTTTTCGTGATTTACTTTTCCTTTTTAGTAGCCAAACAAAGCAAATCAGCTGCTATCTCGTGATTTAGAACAATGAAAATCACGACTAAAAATTAAAAATCTCGTGATTTTCAGAACACAAAAAAATCACTCGGGTGATTAAAAATCGTTCGTGGTTTGAAATCACCGTGATTTCAGAACATGCCTGATAAAAAATATTGTATCGAGTACCAATAAGAAAAAGAGTTGAGTAGTCGCTAATGTAAGTTTTTTTTCAGCACTACATTTATTTCCCATCAGCTGTTTCCTTAATCTTGCGAATTTTTACAACTTTTCCGTTCGCGTACTATTTGGGCAACAGCTTTTTTTGAGAGTAAATTTCTTTGTTTACTCAGTAATTACTCATTTACTTTATTTTACTGAAAAATTAAATAAACGGACCTAATATTTGCAAATTGTCGCCCAAATTTCTATGTAAACCAGGGGTGTCAGATATAAAACTATTGTTGTATTGGTGCGTAAACCAAATGTAAGACTGTACGAAAAGTTGTCTTATCTAAAAGAAGTACTATCAAGTACACAGAAAAATAAATATTTTAACACATGTATGTATGTTTGAAGTTAACTCAAGTCTTATTTTAACTTTATTTATTTTCATAATAGGGGAGTTCACGAAACATTTGGTAACAGTTTATTCCTTGAATTAGTAGATTTTTCCATATATTTAGTTGCTGCAAAATGTATCTAAAAATATTTTGACAACAAAATGTATGGGCAATTTTAATAATTTTACTAGCAAACAGTTACCGAATATTGTATTTGTTTGTATTTGCAGCGAACAAAATGGTTTAATTTTAACAAAAAAATATTATTTTCATTAAAAAGTATTTTTTTTTCCTTTGAATATTGCTTATCATAAAATATTTTTCGCATATTTTTTAAGACATGTACATATTATGTTTGAACTTTAAGCTTGCTTAAAATTTTATTTGTTTCTATAGTGAGTTTGCTTAAATTATTTGTCTTTCTTGAGAACAATTTTTTTTATTATTTTAAATAATAGTCCAGCCCGCTTATTCCGTAATTGGCTTAAGATAAAGCCAAATCTCGATCGCTAAAATACTGAACAAATACAAAATTAAAAATTTTTGGCGATGACATAAAACACTAAAACTTCGGCGGATTCAATTTTTAAGACATTGCTAATTTAGCAATACGCGTTGCAAAATCGTATTCGTAGCCAAAAATCGATAAATTAACTTTATAGATTTTTAGCGATGGCGATTTAGCTTTAGCGAGTTACAGAATAAGGGAGCAGTAAATAAGAATTTAGCAGGGACCGAAAAAAACGATTATTTTTAAAATTTAAACTAAAAAAATGAAGCTGAAAGAAAAGTGCTACGTGCATAAAGAATACACCAAAATAATCCTTGTTGCATGGACTACCTTTAGATGCATTAATTTTTATTTTAAGTTTTATTAACAAACTTAACTTTACCGATTATTTTCTGAGTTTTATTTATTCCTCAGTAAATACAATTTATTTCTTTAGTTTTATTTATTCCTCAGAAAATAAACGTTATTTCTTGATTTTTTTATTTCTCGGAAAATAAAAGTATTTTTTCCAGTATTATTTATTCCTCACGATATAAAAATTATTTTTTTAGGGTTATTTTTTACATAGGAATTAAAAATGACTTTCTGAGTTTTATTTTTTTATCAAACAAAAACATTTATTGAGTTTAAATTTTTGCTTAGAAAATAGCAGATACTTTTTGAATCTCATTTTTGCTTAAAATAAGTAATTTTTAAACAGTTTTATTTTTTATTAAACAAAAACGGTTATTTTTTGAGTTTTAATTTTTGCTTAGAAAATAACAGATACTTTTTGAATTTCATTTATATATATTTATATATTTATTTTTACAAAAACTCTTATTTGTTAAATTAAATAAATTTTTTTATATTTTATTCAGTTTAAAAATTACTTTTTTTAAGCAAAAAACAAATAAAATTCAAAAAGTAACCGTTATTTTATAAGCAAAAAATAAAACTCAAAAAATTATTTTTATATCCTCAGGAATAAATAAAACTTAAAGAATAACTTATTTTCTGAGGAATAAATAAAACTCAGAAAAAGCTTTTATTTTCTAAGCGAAAAAATAAAACTCAAGAAATAATGATTAAAAGGTAATTTTTGAAATAAAACTTATCACCGTTACAGTCACTGGAATTTCACTAAATTTTGCGTTGAACTTTTTTTCCACATCAAACAACCATCCTCATAGTTTTCTAAAAAAAATATTCAGGTATGTGATGGAAATCGATTCCGAAAACAAACCAATTTTGAAATGTGTTTTTAAATATTTCTTTATTAAAAACAATTTTATAACAAATATTATAAAAATATTTCTTTATTACAAAAGAGTTGTAACAAAAAAATTATAAAAATTTTATGAAAAGTGCGTTAAAAGGGACTTTCAAAAGTGCTTCGTTTTCAAAATCGATTTCCATCACATACCTGATTATTATTTTTCATTAAAAAGAATGTCCCTTTCTTTTCCATTAAATTCATTATGAAAAGAATTAAAATTCCGTTTTAATAAATACTCATTTGTTTCCTCTAATGTTTTGTAACATAAAACACATTGCATATTGCTAAAAGCATTTATCAACATAAAGTATTTTTCGCATACACATATTTCTTTTCTTTCAGTGGACTAATAAAAAAGTTATAAAAAAATGTAATACAGCCCGCCACGCATGTGCTATCGTCGCTGTCTCATTGACGACTAACAGACCAACCTAAATTACGACGCAAAGCGCAACGTAATTTAACGCTTAACTTTTACGCTGACATGGGTAACCTAAATTAGAGCGTTAACGTTGTACCAGAAACAGTAATGTTTACTCACTTTGATTAATAAAAAACTCTAAATAGAAATAAGAAATAGAGATGAAGACGCTTAATTGACCTGAAAGTAGCTACATTTACATTACTGTAAGTATATGTGTGAGCATTAACAAAATAAACAACACTACTTTTGCAGCCAACTTCACTTCTTTACGCGCTGTCAAAATTGGATTTTCCAATTGCAAAGCGTTGACGCCGCGTTATTTCGGTTGGTTTCATACATTTTGTATGGGCATGAGAAAGTTTGACAGCCAGACAACGCTTTGCGTCGTAATTTAGGTTGGACTCTAAAGGAAAGAGAGTAAGAATGTGTGTGAGATTCATACCACAATTGTGCTATGAATCTGACTTCACTGATGTAAACTATACTTTTTCATAAAAAAAATATTTAAATCCATTTCTCAAGATGCATTAATAATACATCAAAAAGTCAACATTAATAAATGTGTGTATGTATGTATATATATATTGTGTGTTTTCAAAGTCTTTAAGATTTCTGCTGAATTGTATTTTAAGGATCGGCCAAATAATAATGTAAACGTTCGTCTACAAGGTCGTTTGCTTTATTTTACTCCATCAATGTATATCATTCCGGTCATTCGCTCGTTTTTTTTCTTTTGGTCTTATTTCTGTCTATGGCCATGTGTGCAATGCGTTTTAATATTCTAAAAATCAAAATAAGCAAATAAATAAGAAAAATTGCTTTGAGCCAACAAACAATGCATTACATACTAGGGCTATAACCAAATTTTTGGCATAGTACCACGGAGTGGCCAAGAATGTGTTAGTAATGAAATCACCTGTCTCCCGTCGTTTTGCTAAAAAAAAACGTCACCCAGGGAAGCAAATTTCTAAAACCTTCCAACGAATTTTGAACCTCGATGAATTGTAAACCGTAGGAAAATTTTTAAATCTAAAGCAGTGGATAAATTCCAAAATAACATTTAAGTGATACGTATAGGAATATATACAAACATCAGGTGTACATTTTTTAAAATTTCCGGGACATAAAAATGGTTGTTTTCAAACTTCAACCCGATCCCTGCGTGAACTTTTTTAACGATCCGAAAAAATTATCATATATTTTAATTGAGTTATGAATTTTTGGTCGAACTGTATGGTTTTTATACAAAGTTATTTAATTAGTTTGGCTTAAGTTCTTTTTTAATTTAATCTTTCGATCAAATTATTTTTTATTTAAGAAAGCAATTCTAAAGCATGTGAATATTGAACATTCAAAGAAAAGTTTGGATGTACGGAGGGTTGAACTGACAGCTGTTTCGTGACCACCAAGTCTACTCGTCGGAGTCCTTTACCTACACCACCACTGACAGTGGCAGCAACACTGTAGCGAAAATCCTACTAATTCTAGTAAGCTCAATTAACCGACTGTCGCCATCTTGTGGCGAGTCGCACCTATTAATTAGCTATTTCCAAATGTTCGGAACTTCACTAACTGTATGTTCTTAGAAAGTTCAACTATTTTAAGCTTTTTCATTTCAGTTTAACCAGCGTGGAATATCATCGATATTCTCAATGCTGGAATTTTTTAATGTTTATTTTGCCGAAGTTTTTTGAGCAGTACACATTCATGTTTTAGCTAAGTGCCTTTAAATAAACTTTGGATAAAAACCATATAGTTCGACCAAAAATGCATAACTCAATTATTAAAACTCTAAAGGCACTTAGCTAAAACATGAATGTGTACTATTCCAAAAACTTGGGCAAAATAAACATTCAAAAAATCCCAGCATTGACAATATTGATTATATTCCACGCTGGTGAGACTGAAATGAAAAAGCTTAGAATAGTTGAACATTCTAAGAAAAGACAGTTAGTGAAGTTCGAACATTTAGAAAAAGTTAATTAATAGGTGGGACTCGCCACAAGATGGCGACAGTCTGTTAATTGAGCTTACTAAAATTAGTATGATTTTCGCTACAGTGTGTTGCCACTGTCAGTGGTGGTGTAGGTAAAGGACTCTGACGAGTAGACTTGGTGGTCACGAAACAGCTGTCAGTTCAACCCTCCGTACATCCAAATATCATATTTTTTATTAATAACTTTTAATGTTCTACACGACTATACTATGCCGTTTTTATACTCGCAAAAAGTGTGAAAAAGTTATTGCCCTATTACATACACTCTGTTAACACAAGTTTTATCAATAAATATTTAAAATAAAACTGGTTTATTTGAGTCTTACCTTCTTACTAGAGACACGAACACGCACGACTCACAACGAAGTGTTCGTGACAGGAAATCTGATTTCGTTCGGGTTCAGGTCGTGTCGTGTTGAGCAAACTTGACACGAAAAAACACGAAACGATTTTCAGATTAAAATATGTATGAATTCAGAAGCTTGCCGCACAAGATTATTGAGCGAAAATCTTGATAAGTTACTGTTTCTCAACAAAAATATGTAAATAAAAATACAAATAGAACATGAAACGTTAAAATAGAAGAAAAATATGTCTTTGAAAATAAAAAAATGTTTTTTTTTGCATTTGATTACGTGCGTGTTGTGTCGTGTTCGTGCTTTGAACATTTCGGGTGTGCGTGTTTCGTACGTGTTGGACATCCGAGATTCGTGTCGTGTTGGAACATGTCGACACGCGCCCATCTCTACTTCTTACCTATGTACATACATACGGTGTTTTTTGTAGGAGGAGATCTTTAAATTTGCAAGACTGTTTTCTATTACAGCAGATTGGACACTTCACAGTTGTTGGCGAGCTAGTTTGGTTTGGTAATTAGACATAGTTATTTTTGCGTTTCTTTGGATCGCCAAATCTATTAGTGGCTTTTCATACTATGCATTTTTTGGCTTCCTTTTTTAGAAAATTTTCTTTGAAACCCCCTGCGAAAAGTCACGCATATTTACATTACAGACTCTTTCTCCATGGCTTTTTTGACGATTATACATACACATGCTTAATGCTAAGAGTATGGAAATGACAAAGAGAAATATGAAAATCCCCTCAAATTTCAATTCGTGCCTTTTTTCTTACCCCGCTAGCTTCTCACCTCCTCTCTCTCTCTCAAACTAAAAAATACTGCTTTTGAGGCCAGGCGAGAAATTGCGTGTTACACACTTTTATAAAGTTTAACCCCTAGTAGGGATTCTAAGATTCATAAAATGAATTAGATATATTTTCTGAAACTTTTCATGTTATGCAGGCATGTTTTGAAAATCACTTTATTTGAAATCACCGAAAAGGTGTTCTGCGCACTAAAATTTTTGAAATATCGTGATTTTAAACCGGTCAGCTAACAGGCTGACGATTTCTAATCACTTGACGTTTTTAAGCATTTTGCTTTGACCTGTGTAATCATATGATTACATACACTTAATATGATTTGTTCTTGTAATAATATTAATTATTTTACACAGAAGAACCTTAAAATTTACTTGGGATGACACTGTATTTTTTGTTGCAACTTCATTTAGTTTTGTTTACATTTTTCGTGATTTACTTTTCATTTTTAGTAGCCAAACAAAGCAAATCAGCTGCTATCTCGTGATTTAGAACAATGAAAATCACGACTAAAAATTAAAAATCTCGTGATTTTCAGAACACAAAAAAATCACTCGGGTGATTAAAAATCGTTCGTGGTTTGAAATCACCGTGATTTCAGAACATGCCTGATAAAAAATATTGTATCGAGTACCAATAAGAAAAAGAGTTGAGTAGTCGCTAATGTAAGTTTTTTTTCAGCACTACATTTATTTCCCATCAGCTGTTTCCTTAATCTTGCGAATTTTTACAACTTTTCCGTTCGCGTACTATTTGGGCAACAGCTTTTTTTGAGAGTAAATTTCTTTGTTTACTCAGTAATTACTCATTTACTTTATTTTACTGAAAAATTAAATAAACGGACCTAATATTTGCAAATTGTCGCCCAAATTTCTATGTAAACCAGGGGTGTCAGATATAAAACTATTGTTGTATTGGTGCGTAAACCAAATGTAAGACTGTACGAAAAGTTGTCTTATCTAAAAGAAGTACTATCAAGTACACAGAAAAATAAATATTTTAACACATGTATGTATGTTTGAAGTTAACTCAAGTCTTATTTTAACTTTATTTATTTTCATAATAGGGGAGTTCACGAAACATTTGGTAACAGTTTATTCCTTGAATTAGTAGATTTTTCCATATATTTAGTTGCTGCAAAATGTATCTAAAAATATTTTGACAACAAAATGTATGGGCAATTTTAATAATTTTACTAGCAAACAGTTACCGAATATTGTATTTGTTTGTATTTGCAGCGAACAAAATGGTTTAATTTTAACAAAAAAATATTATTTTCATTAAAAAGTATTTTTTTTCCTTTGAATATTGCTTATCATAAAATATTTTTCGCATATTTTTTAAGACATGTACATATTATGTTTGAACTTTAAGCTTGCTTAAAATTTTATTTGTTTCTATAGTGAGTTTGCTTAAATTATTTGTCTTTCTTGAGAACAATTTTTTTTATTATTTTAAATAATAGTCCAGCCCGCTTATTCCGTAATTGGCTTAAGATAAAGCCAAATCTCGATCGCTAAAATACTGAACAAATACAAAATTAAAAATTTTTGGCGATGACATAAAACACTAAAACTTCGGCGGATTCAATTTTTAAGACATTGCTAATTTAGCAATACGCGTTGCAAAATCGTATTCGTAGCCAAAAATCGATAAATTAACTTTATAGATTTTTAGCGATGGCGATTTAGCTTTAGCGAGTTACAGAATAAGGGAGCAGTAAATAAGAATTTAGCAGGGACCGAAAAAAACGATTATTTTTAAAATTTAAACTAAAAAAATCAAGCTGAAAGAAAAGTGCTACGTGCATAAAGAATACACCAAAATAATCCTTGTTGCATGGACTACCTTTAGATGCATTAATTTTTATTTTAAGTTTTATTAACAAACTTAACTTTACCGATTATTTTCTGAGTTTTATTTATTCCTCAGTAAATACAATTTATTTCTTTAGTTTTATTTATTCCTCAGAAAATAAACGTTATTTCTTGATTTTTTTATTTCTCGGAAAATAAAAGTATTTTTTCCAGTATTATTTATTCCTCACGATATAAAAATTATTTTTTTAGGGTTATTTTTTACATAGGAATTAAAAATGACTTTCTGAGTTTTATTTTTTTATCAAACAAAAACATTTATTGAGTTTAAATTTTTGCTTAGAAAATAGCAGATACTTTTTGAATCTCATTTTTGCTTAAAATAAGTAATTTTTAAACAGTTTTATTTTTTATTAAACAAAAACGGTTATTTTTTGAGTTTTAATTTTTGCTTAGAAAATAACAGATACTTTTTGAATTTCATTTATATATATTTATATATTTATTTTTACAAAAACTCTTATTTGTTAAATTAAATAAATTTTTTTATATTTTATTCAGTTTAAAAATTACTTTTTTTAAGCAAAAAACAAATAAAATTCAAAAAGTAACCGTTATTTTATAAGCAAAAAATAAAACTCAAAAAATTATTTTTATATCCTCAGGAATAAATAAAACTTAAAGAATAACTTATTTTCTGAGGAATAAATAAAACTCAGAAAAAGCTTTTATTTTCTAAGCGAAAAAATAAAACTCAAGAAATAATGATTAAAAGGTAATTTTTGAAATAAAACTTATCACCGTTACAGTCACTGGAATTTCACTAAATTTTGCGTTGAACTTTTTTTCCACATCAAACAACCATCCTCATAGTTTTCTAAAAAAAATATTCAGGTATGTGATGGAAATCGATTCCGAAAACAAACCAATTTTGAAATGTGTTTTTAAATATTTCTTTATTAAAAACAATTTTATAACAAATATTATAAAAATATTTTTTTATTACAAAAGAGTTGTAACAAAAAAATTATAAAAATTTTATGAAAAGTGCGTTAAAAGGGACTTTCAAAAGTGCTTCGTTTTCAAAATCGATTTCCATCACATACCTGATTATTATTTTTCATTAAAAAGAATGTCCCTTTCTTTTCCATTAAATTCATTATGAAAAGAATTAAAATTCCGTTTTAATAAATACTCATTTGTTTCCTCTAATGTTTTGTAACATAAAACACATTGCATATTGCTAAAAGCATTTATCAACATAAAGTATTTTTCGCATACACATATTTCTTTTCTTTCAGTGGACTAATAAAAAAGTTATAAAAAAATGTAATACAGCCCGCCACGCATGTGCTATCGTCGCTGTCTCATTGACGACTAACAGACCAACCTAAATTACGACGCAAAGCGCAACGTAATTTAACGCTTAACTTTTACGCTGACATGGGTAACCTAAATTAGAGCGTTAACGTTGTACCAGAAACAGTAATGTTTACTCACTTTGATTAATAAAAAACTCTAAATAGAAATAAGAAATAGAGATGAAGACGCTTAATTGACCTGAAAGTAGCTACATTTACATTACTGTAAGTATATGTGTGAGCATTAACAAAATAAACAACACTACTTTTGCAGCCAACTTCACTTCTTTACGCGCTGTCAAAATTGGATTTTCCAATTGCAAAGCGTTGACGCCGCGTTATTTCGGTTGGTTTCATACATTTTGTATGGGCATGAGAAAGTTTGACAGCCAGACAACGCTTTGCGTCGTAATTTAGGTTGGACTCTAAAGGAAAGAGAGTAAGAATGTGTGTGAGATTCATACCACAATTGTGCTATGAATCTGACTTCACTGATGTAAACTATACTTTTTCATAAAAAAAATATTTAAATCCATTTCTCAAGATGCATTAATAATACATCAAAAAGTCAACATAAATAAATGTGTGTATGTATGTATATATATATTGTGTGTTTTCAAAGTCTTTAAGATTTCTGCTGAATTGTATTTTAAGGATCGGCCAAATAATAATGTAAACGTTCGTCTACAAGGTCGTTTGCTTTATTTTACTCCATCAATGTATATCATTCCGGTCATTCGCTCGTTTTTTTTCTTTTGGTCTTATTTCTGTCTATGGCCATGTGTGCAATGCGTTTTAATATTCTAAAAATCAAAATAAGCAAATAAATAAGAAAAATTGCTTTGAGCCAACAAACAATGCATTACATACTAGGGCTATAACCAAATTTTTGGCATAGTACCACGGAGTGGCCAAGAATGTGTTAGTAATGAAATCACCTGTCTCCCGTCGTTTTGCTAAAAAAAAACGTCACCCAGGGAAGCAAATTTCTAAAACCTTCCAACGAATTTTGAACCTCGATGAATTGTAAACCGTAGGAAAATTTTTAAATCTAAAGCAGTGGATAAATTCCAAAATAACATTTAAGTGATACGTATAGGAATATATACAAACATCAGGTGTACATTTTTTAAAATTTCCGGGACATAAAAATGGTTGTTTTCAAACTTCAACCCGATCCCTGCGTGAACTTTTTTAACGATCCGAAAAAATTATCATATATTTTAATTGAGTTATGAATTTTTGGTCGAACTGTATGGTTTTTATACAAAGTTATTTAATTAGTTTGGCTTAAGTTCTTTTTTAATTTAATCTTTCGATCAAATTATTTTTTATTTAAGAAAGCAATTCTAAAGCATGTGAATATTGAACATTCAAAGAAAAGTTTGGATGTACGGAGGGTTGAACTGACAGCTGTTTCGTGACCACCAAGTCTACTCGTCGGAGTCCTTTACCTACACCACCACTGACAGTGGCAACAACACTGTAGCGAAAATCCTACTAATTCTAGTAAGCTCAATTAACCGACTGTCGCCATCTTGTGGCGAGTCGCACCTATTAATTAACTATTTCCAAATGTTCGGAACTTCACTAGCTGTATGTTCTTAGAAAGTTCAACTATTTTAAGCTTTTTCATTTCAGTTTAACCAGCGTGGAATATCATCGATATTCTCAATGCTGGAATTTTTTAATGTTTATTTTGCCGAAGTTTTTTGAGCAGTACACATTCATGTTTTAGCTAAGTGCCTTTAAATAAACTTTGGATAAAAACCATATAGTTCGACCAAAAATGCATAACTCAATTATTAAAACTCTAAAGGCACTTAGCTAAAACATGAATGTGTACTGTTCCAAAAACTTGGGCAAAATAAACATTCAAAAAATCCCAGCATTGACAATATTGATTATATTCCACGCTGGTGAGACTGAAATGAAAAAGCTTAGAATAGTTGAACATTCTAAGAAAAGACAGTTAGTGAAGTTCGAACATTTAGAAAAAGTTAATTAATAGGTGGGACTCGCCACAAGATGGCGACAGTCTGTTAATTGAGCTTACTAAAATTAGTATGATTTTCGCTACAGTGTGTTGCCACTGTCAGTGGTGGTGTAGGTAAAGGACTCTGACGAGTAGACTTGGTGGTCACGAAACAGCTGTCAGTTCAACCCTCCGTACATCCAAATATCATATTTTTTATTAATAACTTTTAATGTTCTACACGACTATACTATGCCGTTTTTATACTCGCAAAAAGTGTGAAAAAGTTATTGCCCTATTACATACACTCTGTTAACACAAGTTTTATCAATAAATATTTAAAATAAAACTGGTTTATTTTAGTCTTACCTTCTTACTAGAGACACGAACACGCACGACTCACAACGAAGTGTTCGTGACAGGAAATCTGATTTCGTTCGGGTTCAGGTCGTGTCGTGTTGAGCAAACTTGACACGAAAAAACACGAAACGATTTTCAGATTAAAATATGTATGAATTCAGAAGCTTGCCGCACAAGATTATTGAGCGAAAATCTTGATAAGTTACTGTTTCTCAACAAAAATATGTAAATAAAAATACAAATAGAACATGAAACGTTAAAATAGAAGAAAAATATGTCTTTGAAAATAAAAAAATGTTTTTTTTTGCATTTGATTACGTGCGTGTTGTGTCGTGTTCGTGCTTTGAACATTTCGGGTGTGCGTGTTTCGTACGTGTTGGACATCCGAGATTCGTGTCGTGTTGGAACATGTCGACACGCGCCCATCTCTACTTCTTACCTATGTACATACATACGGTGTTTTTTGTAGGAGGAGATCTTTAAATTTGCAAGACTGTTTTCTATTACAGCAGATTGGACACTTCACAGTTGTTGGCGAGCTAGTTTGGTTTGGTAATTAGACATAGTTATTTTTGCGTTTCTTTGGATCGCCAAATCTATTAGTGGCTTTTCATACTATGCATTTTTTGGCTTCCTTTTTTAGAAAATTTTCTTTGGAACCCCCTGCGAAAAGTCACGCATATTTACATTACAGACTCTTTCTCCATGGCTTTTTTGACGATTATACATACACATGCTTAATGCTAAGAGTATGGAAATGACAAAGAGAAATATGAAAATCCCCTCAAATTTCAATTCGTGCCTTTTTTCTTACCCCGCTAGCTTCTCACCTCCTCTCTCTCTCTCAAACTAAAAAATACTGCTTTTGAGGCCAGGCGAGAAATTGCGTGTTACACACTTTTATAAAGTTTAACCCCTAGTAGGGATTCTAAGATTCATAAAATGAATTAGATATATTTTCTGAAACTTTTCATGTTATGCAGGCATGTTTTGAAAATCACTTTATTTGAAATCACCGAAAAGGTGTTCTGCGCACTAAAATTTTTGAAATATCGTGATTTTAAACCGGTCAGCTAACAGGCTGACGATTTCTAATCACTTGACGTTTTTAAGCATTTTGCTTTGACCTGTGTAATCATATGATTACATACACTTAATATGATTTGTTCTTTATTTGTTCTTGTAATAATATTAATTATTTTACACAGAAGAACCTTAAAATTTACTTGGGATGACACTGTATTTTTTGTTGCAACTTCATTTAGTTTTGTTTACATTTTTCGTGATTTACTTTTCCTTTTTAGTAGCCAAACAAAGCAAATCAGCTGCTATCTCGTGATTTAGAACAATGAAAATCACGACTAAAAATTAAAAATCTCGTGATTTTCAGAACACAAAAAAATCACTCGGGTGATTAAAAATCGTTCGTGGTTTGAAATCACCGTGATTTCAGAACATGCCTGATAAAAAATATTGTATCGAGTACCAATAAGAAAAAGAGTTGAGTAGTCGCTAATGTAAGTTTTTTTTCAGCACTACATTTATTTCCCATCAGCTGTTTCCTTAATCTTGCGAATTTTTACAACTTTTCCGTTCGCGTACTATTTGGGCAACAGCTTTTTTTGAGAGTAAATTTCTTTGTTTACTCAGTAATTACTCATTTACTTTATTTTACTGAAAAATTAAATAAACGGACCTAATATTTGCAAATTGTCGCCCAAATTTCTATGTAAACCAGGGGTGTCAGATATAAAACTATTGTTGTATTGGTGCGTAAACCAAATGTAAGACTGTACGAAAAGTTGTCTTATCTAAAAGAAGTACTATCAAGTACACAGAAAAATAAATATTTTAACACATGTATGTATGTTTGAAGTTAACTCAAGTCTTATTTTAACTTTATTTATTTTCATAATAGGGGAGTTCACGAAACATTTGGTAACAGTTTATTCCTTGAATTAGTAGATTTTTCCATATATTTAGTTGCTGCAAAATGTATCTAAAAATATTTTGACAACAAAATGTATGGGCAATTTTAATAATTTTACTAGCAAACAGTTACCGAATATTGTATTTGTTTGTATTTGCAGCGAACAAAATGGTTTAATTTTAACAAAAAAATATTATTTTCATTAAAAAGTATTTTTTTTCCTTCGAATATTGCTTATCATAAAATATTTTTCGCATATTTTTTAAGACATGTACATATTATGTTTGAACTTTAAGCTTGCTTAAAATTTTATTTTTTTCTATAGTGAGTTTGCTTAAATTATTTGTCTTTCTTGAGAACAATTTTTTTTATTATTTTAAATAATAGTCCAGCCCGCTTATTCCGTAATTGGCTTAAGATAAAGCCAAATCTCGATCGCTAAAATACTGAACAAATACAAAATTAAAAATTTTTGGCGATGACATAAAACACTAAAACTTCGGCGGATTCAATTTTTAAGACATTGCTAATTTAGCAATACGCGTTGCAAAATCGTATTCGTAGCCAAAAATCGATAAATTAACTTTATAGATTTTTAGCGATGGCGATTTAGCTTTAGCGAGTTACAGAATAAGGGAGCAGTAAATAAGAATTTAGCAGGGACCGAAAAAAACGATTATTTTTAAAATTTAAACTAAAAAAATCAAGCTGAAAGAAAAGTGCTACGTGCATAAAGAATACACCAAAATAATCCTTGTTGCATGGACTACCTTTAGATGCATTAATTTTTATTTTAAGTTTTATTAACAAACTTAACTTTACCGATTATTTTCTGAGTTTTATTTATTCCTCAGTAAATACAATTTATTTCTTTAGTTTTATTTATTCCTCAGAAAATAAACGTTATTTCTTGATTTTTTTATTTCTCGGAAAATAAAAGTATTTTTTCCAGTATTATTTATTCCTCACGATATAAAAATTATTTTTTTAGGGTTATTTTTTACATAGGAATTAAAAATGACTTTCTGAGTTTTATTTTTTTATCAAACAAAAACATTTATTGAGTTTAAATTTTTGCTTAGAAAATAGCAGATACTTTTTGAATCTCATTTTTGCTTAAAATAAGTAATTTTTAAACAGTTTTATTTTTTATTAAACAAAAACGGTTATTTTTTGAGTTTTAATTTTTGCTTAGAAAATAACAGATACTTTTTGAATTTCATTTATATATATTTATATATTTATTTTTACAAAAACTCTTATTTGTTAAATTAAATAAATTTTTTTATATTTTATTCAGTTTAAAAATTACTTTTTTTAAGCAAAAAACAAATAAAATTCAAAAAGTAACCGTTATTTTATAAGCAAAAAATAAAACTCAAAAAATTATTTTTATATCCTCAGGAATAAATAAAACTTAAAGAATAACTTATTTTCTGAGGAATAAATAAAACTCAGAAAAAGCTTTTATTTTCTAAGCGAAAAAATAAAACTCAAGAAATAATGATTAAAAGGTAATTTTTGAAATAAAACTTATCACCGTTGCAGTCACTGGAATTTCACTAAATTTTGCGTTGAACTTTTTTTCCACATCAAACAACCATCCTCATAGTTTTCTAAAAAAAATATTCAGGTATGTGATGGAAATCGATTCCGAAAACAAACCAATTTTGAAATGTGTTTTTAAATATTTCTTTATTAAAAACAATTTTATAACAAATATTATAAAAATATTTCTTTATTACAAAAGAGTTGTAACAAAAAAATTATAAAAATTTTATGAAAAGTGCGTTAAAAGGGACTTTCAAAAGTGCTTCGTTTTCAAAATCGATTTCCATCACATACCTGATTATTATTTTTCATTAAAAAGAATGTCCCTTTCTTTTCCATTAAATTCATTATGAAAAGAATTAAAATTCCGTTTTAATAAATACTCATTTGTTTCCTCTAATGTTTTGTAACATAAAACACATTGCATATTGCTAAAAGCATTTATCAACATAAAGTATTTTTCGCATACACATATTTCTTTTCTTTCAGTGGACTAATAAAAAAGTTATAAAAAAATGTAATACAGCCCGCCACGCATGTGCTATCGTCGCTGTCTCATTGACGACTAACAGACCAACCTAAATTACGACGCAAAGCGCAACGTAATTTAACGCTTAACTTTTACGCTGACATGGGTAACCTAAATTAGAGCGTTAACGTTGTACCAGAAACAGTAATGTTTACTCACTTTGATTAATAAAAAACTCTAAATAGAAATAAGAAATAGAGATGAAGACGCTTAATTGACCTGAAAGTAGCTACATTTACATTACTGTAAGTATATGTGTGAGCATTAACAAAATAAACAACACTACTTTTGCAGCCAACTTCACTTCTTTACGCGCTGTCAAAATTGGATTTTCCAATTGCAAAGCGTTGACGCCGCGTTATTTCGGTTGGTTTCATACATTTTGTATGGGCATGAGAAAGTTTGACAGCCAGACAACGCTTTGCGTCGTAATTTAGGTTGGACTCTAAAGGAAAGAGAGTAAGAATGTGTGTGAGATTCATACCACAATTGTGCTATGAATCTGACTTCACTGATGTAAACTATACTTTTTCATAAAAAAAATATTTGAAAAAATATTTAAATCCATTTCTCAAGATGCATTAATAATACATCAAAAAGTCAACATAAATAAATGTGTGTATGTATATATATATTGTGTGTTTTCAAAGTCTTTAAGATTTCTGCTGAATTGTATTTTAAGGATCGGCCAAATAATAATGTAAACGTTCGTCTACAAGGTCGTTTGCTTTATTTTACTCCATCAATGTATATCATTCCGGTCATTCGCTCGTTTTTTTTCTTTTGGTCTTATTTCTGTCTATGGCCATGTGTGCAATGCGTTTTAATATTCTAAAAATCAAAATAAGCAAATAAATAAGAAAAATTGCTTTGAGCCAACAAACAATGCATTACATACTAGGGCTATAACCAAATTTTTGGCATAGTACCACGGAGTGGCCAAGAATGTGTTAGTAATGAAATCACCTGTCTCCCGTCGTTTTGCTAAAAAAACGTCACCCAGGGAAGCAAATTTCTAAAACCTTCCAACGAATTTTGAACCTCGATGAATTGTAAACCGTAGGAAAATTTTTAAATCTAAAGCAGTGGATAAATTCCAAAATAACATTTAAGTGATACGTATAGGAATATATACAAACATCAGGTGTACATTTTTTAAAATTTCCGGGACATAAAAATGGTTGTTTTCAAACTTCAACCCGATCCCTGCGTGAACTTTTTTAACGATCCGAAAAAATTATCATATATTTTAATTGAGTTATGAAAGTTTGGCTTAAGTTCTTTTTTAATTTAATCTTTCGATCAAATTATTTTTTATTTAAGAAAGCAATTCTAAAGCATGTGAATATTGAACATTCAAAGAAAAGTTTGGATGTACGGAGGGTTGAACTGACAGCTGTTTCGTGACCACCAAGTCTACTCGTCAGAGTCCTTTACCTACACCACCACTGACAGTGGCAACAACACTGTAGCGAAAATCCTACTAATTCTAGTAAGCTCAATTAACCGACTGTCGCCATCTTGTGGCGAGTCGCACCTATTAATTAACTATTTCCAAATGTTCGGAACTTCACTAGCTGTATGTTCTTAGAAAGTTCAACTATTTTAAGCTTTTTCATTTCAGTTTAACCAGCGTGGAATATCATCGATATTCTCAATGCTGGAATTTTTTAATGTTTATTTTGCCGAAGTTTTTTGAGCAGTACACATTCATGTTTTAGCTAAGTGCCTTTAAATAAACTTTGGATAAAAACCATATAGTTCGACCAAAAATGCATAACTCAATTATTAAAACTCTAAAGGCACTTAGCTAAAACATGAATGTGTACTGTTCCAAAAACTTGGGCAAAATAAACATTCAAAAAATCCCAGCATTGACAATTGATTATATTCCACGCTGGTGAGACTGAAATGAATAGTTGAACATTCTAAGAAAAGACAGTTAGTGAAGTTCGAACATTTAGAAAAAGTTAATTAATAGGTGGGACTCGCCACAAGATGGCGACAGTCTGTTAATTGAGCTTACTAAAATTAGTATGATTTTCGCTACATTGTGTTGCCACTGTCAGTGGTGGTGTAGGTAAAGGACTCTGACGAGTAGACTTGGTGGTCACGAAACAGCTGTCAGTTCAACCCTCCGTACATCCAAATATCATATTTTTTATTAATAACTTTTAATGTTCTACACGACTATACTATGACGTTTTTGATACTCGCAAAAAGTGTGAAAAAGTTATTGCCCTATTACATACACTCTGTTAACACAAGTTTTATCAATAAATATTTAAAATAAAACTGGTTTATTTTAGTCTTACCTTCTTACTAGAGACACGAACACGCACGACTCACAACGAAGTGTTCGTGACAGGAAATCTGATTTCGTTCGGGTTCAGGTCGTGTCGTGTTGAGCAAACTTGACACGAAAAAACACGAAACGATTTTCAGATTAAAATATGTATGAATTCAGAAGCTTGCCGCACAAGATTATTGAACGAAAATCTTGATAAGTTACTGTTTCTCAACAAAAATATGTAAATAAAAATACAAATAGAACATGAAACGTTAAAATAGAAGAAAAATATGTCTTTGAAAATAAAAAAATGTTTTTTTTTGCATTTGATTACGTGCGTGTTGTGTCGTGTTCGTGCTTTGAACATTTCGGGTGTGCGTGTTTCGTACGTGTTGGACATCCGAGATTCGTGTCGTGTTGGAACATGTCAACACGCGCCCATCTCTACTTCTTACCTATGTACATACATACGGTGTTTTTTGCAGGAGGAGATCTTTAAATTTGCAAGACTGTTTTCTATTACAGCAGATTGAACACTTCACAGTTGTTGGCGAACTAGTTTGGTTTGGTAATTAGACATAGTTATTTTTGCGTTTCTTTGGATCGCCAAATCTATTAGTGGCTTTTCATACTATGCATTTTTTGGCTTCCGTTTATAGAAAATTTTCTTTGAAACCCCCTGCGAAAAGTCACGCATATTTACATTACAGACTCTTTCTCCATGGCTTTTTTGACGATTATACATACACATGCTTAATGCTAAGAGTACGGAAATGACAAAGAGAAATATGAAAATCCCCTCAAATTTCAATTCGTGCCTTTTTCTTACCCCGCTAGCTTCTCACCACCTCTCTCTCTCTCTCAAACTAAAAAATACTGCTTTTGAGGCCAGGCGAGAAATTGCGTGTTACACACTTTTATAAAGTTTAACCCCTAGTAGGGATTCAAATTGTAAAAACTTTTTCTAATAATTATTTCATTGAAGATGTGCTGAACTTTGCATAGAATTTATTTTTGGATGACAATAAAATTATTAAAAATTTTTTCAAACATTGATAAAATTATTTTTTGAAAAAACAAAAGTATAAAAAGTATTCGTTTACTCAAAAAATTGGAAAACAATTTACAAATTTGAACTGGATTTTACTGAAATGCGTTCGATTACACATAAATTTGCAAAACAGAGCATCACTTGAGAGAGTAAAGTGACAGTTCTTTCACTGAGACTCTGCAATTTTTTACTGGACAAATTTGTGCCAGTACAATCCAGTAGGCAATAAATTTTTAATAAAAGAGTTTAAAAGATGAAAAGCAGAATTAAAAGTGCAACAAAAACTGAAAATAATTATTTTACATACACACATCTAACAAAATAAGCGATAATTTTTATGGTGTTAATGGATACCGTGTTTTTCGATCTGATAGATATAAACAAGCTGGTGGAGTAGCAATATATCTAAGAAATAATATATCATGTAAAATTAATACTATCTACAATGAACCGAATGATGTTGAATATGTATTTATTGATGTTAACCACAATGGTACCACCCTGCTACTTGGTTGTGTATATAGACCGCGTAAAACTATAAAATATGATAGACTTGTCAATCACCTAGAGCTTTTATCAGCTTCATATCCAGAAGTTATTATAGCCGGTGACTTTAATTGCAATTTGCACGCCGATGCTAGTCTCACTACTATGATGTCATCATTTAACTTATTTCCAGTTAACAGGTCTAGATCTAACCACTTCACAAATACTAATAGCACCCTACTAGACCTATTCTTCGTCAGTAATGAAAACAAAGTTTTACTCTAACAGTACCAACCTTTTCAAAACACGATCTAATTTTTGCAGTATACGACTTTGCCAACTGAGAAACCTGCCACAATGTTTACTTACCGTGATTTTATAAGTCTTAATATATTGGCCTTAGAATCTGATCTTAACAATATACTATGGGATCAAATGTACTACCTATCGTCAGTTGATGAACAAGTCTCTTTTATAAATTCCATCATTTTACAACTTTATAACAAGCATGTTCCATTGAAAACTAAGACAATTAGAAGATGTGTAAGGCCATGGTTTAACAATGAAATTAAATCATTAATACAACGACGGGATAATACGTATCATATGTGGAAACGATACAGGACACCGGAATATCGTGAGCAGTATCGTCTAGCTAGGAAGGCTGTTGTGACTAAAATAAAACACGACAAATCTGCCTATTATTCAAATAAATTCAACAGCGCTGTTGACACAAAAAAGATGTGGAAAATAATACGTAATATTGGTATTGGTAAGGCAACGAATCGTGAAGATGATGTTGATGTCAATTTGCTTAACGAATCTTTTGTTAACATCCCTTTGCCAACAGTAAAGCCTGGTTTTTATGCTCAAACACCTCCATATGATCCATGTGTTTCAAAGTTTAGTTTTAAGTGCCTTAATATAAATGATGTTGCAGAAGGTTTCTATAATGTCAAATCAAACGCCGTCGGTCTGGATGATATTAATCCAAGATTCATAAAGTTAATACTACCGTGGATAATACACCCTATTAAGCATTTGTATAATAGAGTTATAACGACCAGTATTTTTCCGACGGAATGGAAATATGCCAAAATCATCCGAGTGCCAAAAACAAATAATGAATACCGCCCAATATCAATTTTACAATACCCTTCCAAATTTTTTGAGCGACTTTTATATAAACAAATGATTCAATATATAAATCAGTACAATTTATTAACTGACCGTCAATCAGGTTTTAGATCCCAGCATAGCTGTTTAACCGCGCTAAGCGATGTAATCGAAGACATAAGAAGCAACTTAGAAGATGGGAGATTATCATTTATAGTTTTGCTCGACCATTCAAAAGCCTTTGATACGGTTCACCATTCAATACTGTGCTTTAAACTATCTAATATGTTCCACTTCTCTTCTACTGCCGTTAGGTTGATGTCAACATATTTAACTGACAGATGGCAATATGTCTCTAATAAAGGACTACTTTCCAACGTTCTTCGCGTAACACGAGCTGTTCCTCAGGGCTCCATACTGGAACCATTACTGTATTCGATTTATGCTAATGATATACCAAATCAGCTAAAGTATTCCAGGATCCAGATGTATGCTGATGATATTCAGCTCTATCTTGATAGCTCTATAGCTTCCATCACCACCAGAGTTAATGATCTTAACACTGATCTAAATAAAATTTTTTCTGCGCGACTGCAAATGGTTTACGTATTAACCCTAAAAAGTCAAAATGTATTATAATTTGCAAAAAATCTGTAAAAGTTGAATCAAGTATTGATGTTTTCCTGGGTGGTAGCAAGATTGATATTGTTGATTCTGCCAGAAATCTTGGCATGGTCTTCAACAGCTAACTGGGTCAGATCATATCAAACAATCATGTGGAAGAGTGTATAGTATGCTAAGGTGTTTATGGGCTACAGAGTATTGCACACTACCAAAAATAAGACTACACACAGAAAAATTTCCATGTAAAATCGTCGAAAACCAGGTTAACTTAACATTTTTCGGTAGTGATTTTGCTTCATAGGTGTTTCATGTTAAATCAACATGATTTACAATAATCTTGAAAGAAAATTTTTCCTTTTGAATTAACTATATTTCATGTTGATTTAATATTCCAGTACAGCTAAATTAAAATGAAGTTGATACTGAAATAATACGAAAAATCATATTGAATCAAAGTAATTTCGAGTTGAAACAACGTGAATTTGATATTGGAACAACACGAAGAATCATGTTGAATCAAAGTTATTTCAAGTTGAAACAACGTGAATTTGACATTGGAACAACACGAAGAATCATGTTGAATCAAAGTTATTTCAAGTTGAAACAACGTGAATTTGATATTAGAACAACACGAGGAATCATGTTGAACTAAAGTTATATCAAGCCGAAACAACATGACTTTAATGTAAATATTTTATTAATTATTTTACTCACGTGATAGTCATCAGAAAACTTTTCGTTGTTGCTGACTGCCCCAGCCAAGATTTGAACTCGTGCCACCTGCATGATAGTCCACGCGCTAACCACTGCAGCCACAACAGCTTCAAAATTTTTTTTACTCATACACTAAATAAATACCATCGTATGTTAAATGCATTTCATTTTAATTCAACATGATTTAAATGATTATTTAACAGAAAACTTATTTGAAATTAAAGTTATAGTCATGTCGATTGAAAATGAAACTTAACGTTTACAACAAAATTATTTTAACGGTGATTTGAGGTTAGATTAATTATTTTCCGTTTAAAATTAATATGAAACAATGCTAATTTTAAACCAGCAGCAGTAAATATTCGCTAGTAATTCGTTTTTTGTCGTACACATAGACGACACATGTAAGAATAAACAACAACAAGTCACACAACTAATCAGAACAGTGAATTGTAGCAATGAACAAAGCAAGTAAACACTAACACACTCAAACGACAAATTATTTCTTGTAAATTTAATATGATTTGCAATCAAAATTGCGGCATGTGGATTTTACATTCCTTTTTTTTCTGTGTGTACTTTTGGCTAAAACTTATATAATACCAACTCTGCTGTATTCATCAGAAGTCTTCTCTGGCTGTAACTCAACACAACATTCAACAACATTGTACGTTACATATTCTGCCTGAAGAGAATTTGATCATGTTTCTTACTATTCCAGCCGCATCTTTAATGTTACCTTTAATAATTATTTAAAGCTAAAAAACTTGGTTTTTCTTCACAAAATTGCAACATCACAACAACCCAAATATCTTCATGATCGCTTAATATTTATGAGGTCTTCAAGAGAAAATGGTATAATGCAAATTCGACATCGGGACACAGCGTCTGAGAGACAATCTTTCATACTAATTATCCGTCTCTGGAACCAACTTCCCTCAAACTTGCAAACTATTAGCAACGCAAATAAATTTAAACATTTACTTTACCAATTTTACCGAACGTAATCTGCCTTAAATGTCAGGCATAACTACAATATCTGATGAATTAAATTATTTTATATTTTTTATATTATTATTTTATCATACTACTGTTTTTTATTTATATAATGTTATTATTCTTAAATTTTATATATTTAAGTCCCTTGAACTCATTGAGTATTATTGATATAACTTGTCAGATTCTGATCCTTTAAATTATAAGATAATATATCTTGTTGTATCACAAATTCAAATTTAATAAATACAAATACAAATAAAAAAAATACATCATAAGCAAGTTTCTTATCTTTGTATGTTCCAGATGATCATAGAGTACCAAGTTTTCTTTTCTTGGCATCCATGACAATTTTTTCTTTTAATTGTTTTATTTACATGAATGTTTTAGAGATGTAAAGCTTATAGATATTTTAGTAATTATTACTGCATATTGTTTTGGGTAGCGAACATCATAAAGCAAAATTGATGTATTTTTGTATGTCATTTAACCAGAAACAAAATTTAAAATCATGTAGAAAATGAATTTTTTTTCGGTTATTTTTATTTATTGTATCTATACATATAATAAAACCGTAAGAAGGGGGGTGTACATGAAATATTTTTTGAAAAATTTTATTGTGGCGTAAACAGTAATCGATTTAGAGAGCAAAAAACTAAATTTTGGAATTTCTGTCTGGCTGTCTGTCCGAACACGCTTCACGCAAAAACCACTGAAGTTATTTTCATGAAATTTGGTATAGAGGTACTCTAGAGTCCTGATTCAAACATAGGGTACTTTTTATCGCGATAAAATATCTTATTTCTAACTTAAAATAGAAAAAACGAAAATATACCCAATTTTACTAATATAAATGTTGTTGGAAATTAGAAAGATGTTTTTGCTTTTTTTTCAATGTTGATACCACTGTTTATTTTGTATAACGGGAACATTAAAAAATATGCAAAGAACGTTATCTATACATATAATAAAACTGTAAGAAGGGGGTGTCTGTACATGAAATATTTTTTGAAAATTTTTATTGTGGCGTAAACATTAATCGATGTGGAGAACAAAACACCAAATTTTCGAATTATTTCTGTCTGTCTGTCCGAACAAGCTTCACGCGAAAACCACTGAATGGATTTTCATGAAATTTGATATCGAGGTACTTTAGAGTCCTAATTCAAACATAGGGTACTTTTTACCGCGATAATATAGCTCATTTCTAAGTTAAAATAGAAAAAAACGAAAATGTACTCTACTTTACTAATATAAATGTTGTTGGAAATTAGAAAGATTTTTTGTTTTTTTTTAACGTTGGTAGCACTGTTTATTTTGCATAACGGGAACTTTAAACAATATAGAAAGAACGCTATATTATTATATTTTATAGACACCTTATACATAGTCAGAAAGCGAACCTTAAGCGCGCGAATCGGGCGGGCAAATCTAGTATTCAATAAAAATGAACTAACAATAAGCCTGAACATACACCGCAGAAGACAAAACGATATATATATATATATATATATATATATATATATATATATATATATATATATATACATATATATATATATATATATATATATATATATATATATATATATATATATATATATATATATATATATATATATATATATATATATATATATATATATACATATATATATATATATATATATATATATATATATATATATATATATATATATATATATATATATATATATATATATATACATATATATATATATATATATATATATATATATATATATATATATATATATATATATATATATATATATATATATATATATATATATATATATATATATATATATTTATATATATATATATATATATATATATATATATATATATATATATATATATATATATATATATATATATATATATATATATATATATATATATATATATATATATATATATATATATATATATATATATTATATATATATATATATATATATATATATATATATATATATATATATATATATATATATATATATATATATATATATATATATATATATATACATATATATATATATATATATATATATATATATATATATATATATATATATATATATATATATATATATTATATATATATATATATATATATATATATATATATATATATATATATCGGATGATAAATGAAAAAATTCATTTCGTACCAATGAGCTTCTAAAATAGTACTTTTTCAGCTCAAATTGTACTAAAATCTTATTGAATTGTTGTAACCAAGTAAGCCACACGATTTTGATTGAGTTTATGTGCTCATTGTGTCAAAGATCAAATTGGCTCTGCTTTCTAAAAATATTTTTGATAAATTCATTTTTAAATAATGGTGTGGTGTGTTTGACGTAGTCACTGTATGCCTTCTGCATACAGTGTAGTGTATTTGCTTGATTAGCTGTATGCATTCTACATGCAGCATGAGTAATACAATACTTTTGTTATTGTATAAAATAATTGTCCACACACACCAAACTGATGTCTGGGAATTTGCAAGCACAGCAAGTTCCCAGGCATAACAATATGTATTTAGTAGTTAGCTAGAGCTAAGAGAAGAAAATAAATTTAATTAATAAAGTACTTTGTAGAAATGCAGTCGCACAAGCGGCTACTAAACAAATAATATAATAAATCAATTTAAAATCATTATATTGGTTTCAAAAATCAAACAATTTTAATTTCAACTTATCTCAATGAAACTTCACTTCTGCCATATAACTTCTGCCTTATAAATTAGAAGTTTTTTAAAAAATTTAATATTCATTCACAATGGATAAACAAGCCATAGCAAAAGATCTTTTTCTATTAAAATTTTAAATCCGACATTTCTGTGGTTTTCTTGAATAAATGCGTCAGTCGACTTAGGTAGATTTTGAGTTATTAATGCGAAATAGCTCTTTTTAAGCGTTCTTTAACTGAAAGTAAAAATTTTCGCGATATCATCGAGCAGTCTGGATATTTTTTCATAAATTTTCAGCAATAACGACTCAAGTATTCCTTTGTGATGGATTATTTAAGTTTTGAATTTGAAATCTTTTTAAATATTTTGTTCTATTTTACTTAGTAAATGTTATTTATGTCGACATATGCGGTTTTATGCATCCTTGCTAGGATCCCGCTCTTACGTTATTTTTGTCTGAAATTTTTATACAAAGTTATTTTGACAAATATATGCCAAAAGTGCTAAAAAAAATCAACGATATTCATACCGTGGACACAATTTCAGAAACATTTTGTTTTTGCT
Organism: Panzeria rudis; assembly: GCA_956483635.1. Taxonomy (NCBI): domain Eukaryota; kingdom Metazoa; phylum Arthropoda; class Insecta; order Diptera; family Tachinidae; genus Panzeria; species Panzeria rudis. Next base: position 91,968,796 of record OY101447.1, on the reverse strand, counting down.
CTACTGAAAAAATCAGTTTTAAGACACACGCCTTTATTCAAGAATATTATAGAATATGGCGTTTGACATAAGCACTCCATCAGCATCGCTGTTGATATTTGTCCTTGAACACTAACAAGCAAATATTATAAGCTGTTCTCTCAAGACCGCCTGTTATGTATTCTCCTTAAATAAGTCCACAAATCCACTCACGAAATAACCGCCTAAGTAGATTCAAGAGAGAATTAAGTTAAGGGCCAAAGTAGAGATAAATTATTATTGAATAATCAATGGGTGCCACCAGCGTTGCCAGAATGATGATTTTATCATATTTTTGATGATATTCAAACCAAAATATGATTTGATGACTTTTGTCCCCAAATAATGATTTTTTTTCTCGCAAATTATGATTTTTTATACATTTATATTTACATCGTCACAGAGAATGCAAAAAGCCCCATCTGACATATTAAAAGTTTTACAGGAGAAATATGAAACTTGTTTAAATGAAAAAAATATATTGCCAATTAGTGCAACATTTTACAATATAATTAAAAAAGGACCAACAAATTTATATATGTATTTATTGTGAAATTTTGTACCAATTGTCCATATATTTTTCATTTAAACAAGTTTTATGCTTTTTCTGAAAAGCTTTTAAAATGTTAGATAGGGCTTTATGCATTTTCTGTGACGATATAATGGGTGATTTTATAAGAACTATCGGAAAGTAAAAAAGAAAAAAACACATAAAATTCAGAAAAATGCATGAAATATTTATTTGGATCGATAGTTGGGTCGATATAATTTAATGTTTGAAGATTATTTCATGCAAATGTTGGCCGCGGCTGCGCCTCAAATGGTCCATCCGCTTAGTCCAATTTTGGCATACTCTTTCCAACATTTCGGCCGGTATCTCACGAATAATGCTGGCAATGTTGGCTTCCAGTGCGTCAATCGAAGCGGGCTTGTCGCTATAGACATTAGCCTTAACATAGCCCCACAAAAAATAGTCTAGAGGCGTTAAATCGCACGATCTGGCCGGCCAATTGACTGGTCCCAAGCGTGAAATAAACTGTTCACCGAACTCGCCTCTCAATTGGTCCATTGTTTCGCGTGCTGTGTGGCATGTGGCACCGTCTTGTTGAAACCACATGTCATGCAAGTCAAGCTCTTCCATTTTGGGCAGAAAAAAGTTTGTTATCATCGCACGGTAGCGCTCACCATTCACAGTAACGTTGTGATTCGCATCATCTTTGAAGAAATACGGCCCAATGATGCCGCCAGCCCATAATCCGCACCAAACGGTTGTTTTTTGTGGATGCATTGGTAGCTCTTGCAATGCTTCTGGCTGCTCTTCACTCCAAATACGGCAGTTTTGCTTGTTCACGTATCCATTCAACCAGAAATGAGCCTCGTCGCTGAACACAATTCTTCGATAAAAAAGTGGATCTTCATCTAACTTAACAGAGCACGCATTTTGGTAATAAAATTCAATAATTTGCAAGCGTTGTTCGTTTGTAAGACGATTCATGATTAAATTATAGACCAAACTGAAGATGTTTGACAGTGACACAAGATACAAAACGTGCGTGAGCTGTCAAAACTAGTGTTGCCAAAAAGATAATAGCAAAAAAATCACTCGTTATAAATAGTTATTGAAAGATATCACGACTTACGTTTTGTAGTTGCTTGGATCAGTTAATATATAATTTTTTTAACGTTTTTAACATAACATTTTTTTGAAGTGCATTGTATTAATTGTGTGAAATTTCTCTGAGTAAAGTATTTTAAATTTTGGACTATATTTCCCCGTTCTCTGAATTTGGTTAGTTCTTTTTCGGTTTTCGCGAATTTTAATGTATAAAGCGGGGTGGGTACAACTATCGAAATTGAGTGATAGTCGGAAATTCATCAGCTTTGAAAGATGGTTTTGAATGACAAGGGTATGACTAATATTTCAAATAGGTACATCAGTATATTTCACCCTAACTTGAGGACGGATTATCCGATTTGAATAAATATGCCAGTCATGCATATTAATTTTTTATATTTCCAACTGTTTCGGAGTTTTTTAGATATTACTGGCGATTTTTTTTTGTTGCAAAATTAATTGTTTGTTTTCAAAAAATCATAAAAGAAATTAAAACTGCAAAAACTTTAAAAACTGTCAGACAGGTAAGATAACCAGAAATAAAATAAGCCATAATTCATGAAAATCGATGGAAAACTTTTGATTTTAATCGTAATTAAGTGAAGGTCAATTAATAAAAATCACAATTTCCATACAACAGAAAAATTTTAATTTGTGTGTGTATATTAGTTCCCTCAACTAGTTATGAATAAAATCTACATTTGCTAATATACCTATATAGCTTCCCTTTTAATTTTTTCATGACTTTTCGAAAACGAAAAGTTTCATTTTGCATTTGTCGCCTCTAATTTCTGAATAACCCCGAAGCATTTATTTTATTTTGCATTTTTGTGGTGCATTATATATTGAAATTAGATAAACATTTCTCGAGTTAGGGTAAACTATACTGATGTACCTAGTGAATATCTTAGTCATGCCCATTAACAAATCTGTACGTAATAGGAAAAAATGGAACACGGATTTGTGCATTAAAGTTTGTATATTCCACATATTTTTATTTAAAAGCTGAAAAATTTTTTTTCATATCAGTGCATATAGTTGTGTTTTCCGAGTTTTTTTTTTGCGGTGGAAGTGATTTTGTCGCATTTTTATATGTTCTTACAGTCATGGCGATATTTTATATACTTCGCTGATTACTCCCGATTTTCAAACTTTTTCACGAATTTTTTGCAAGTATCTTTTTGATATTGGTTGCCAAAAAATTAGTAACTCTCCTATTTAGAAGATGAAATGAAGGAAATCATAATCTTAAAGAACGCGATTTTGTTTTAGTTTGGTGTAAAAGTCTCATTGTTCAGTGTTGGAATAAAAGTTGTGCTGATTTTTTATATCCAAATATGATTTTTATTTCGCCATATCATGATTTTCTTCGAAAAGCTTCTGGCAACGCTGCATATATATATATATATATATATATATATATATATATATATATATATATATATATATATATATATATATATATATATATATATATATATATATATATATATATATATATATATATATATATATATATATATATATATATATATATATATATATATATATATATATATATATATATATATATATATATATATATATATATATATATATATATATATATATATATATATATATATATATATGTATATATATATATATATATATATATATATATATATATATATATATATATATATATATATATATATATATATATATATGTACATTAGGCTGACAATGGTTTTTATGTAAAAAAATTTTTGTTCGAATTTTAAAGTTTTTCAACGGAATATTGTGCTAATAGGTCCAAGAGTTTTGTGCCGAAAATTTGAGCCAAATCGGACAACGTTTTCTGGACGCGCATCCTGGTCAAAGGTCAGGTATTTGCATATTTCACAGCTAGTATGAAATAAAGTTGAGAAACTCATATATTTTCTACTTTATTTTACAAAAACATCTGGATTCTGTAGACTTTTAATAAAGAGGACACTCAAATAGTTTTTTTGGGAACTAACTCTCAAATTTCCCTTGCGTCAAAGTGATCCACAAACTATTTTATTTCAAAAATGTTTATTATATGTATGCCATTATTGACAATGTATATAAATTCTGTGTACTTTTGATAAAATAACTTAAAAATATTGCAGGAAAAATTTTCAATTAACATAAAGTTTTTACATTTCAGGATGGAATATGCATATATTTTCTGCTGAGCTACCAGCGTCGACCGCATTCAATGGTCAATCTACTACTTTTTCTAATTTTAAAAACAAAAATTATGATCGGTGATTTGGTAGGTTTTTTTTCTTTTAAAATCTACAGATCAAAATCTTTTTGCAGAGAATATAGATTAGCATTTTTTTAATACAGCTGCCTATATTTTTGTACCACCTGTAAAATATTAAACCATGTCAAGAGAAAAAAAATTAAAAAAGTTATAATATATGATAGTTACTTTCATTAAATGTTGTTTCTGTCCCTCATCTTTTGTTATTTTGTCATGGTATTCTTGAATTAACTGAATGCCTCTTTCAGCACAATCATTAACAACAGCCAAGTTTTGAATAATTTGTTTCGCTCTTAGGTACTCTCCTGTAACACTCCAAGAACGTGGATCGTTGCTGAAAAACTCTATTGAAATTCCAAATCTCTTGAAAACTTTTTTGGTATTTTTTGAAAACAAATCTTGTAAAATATCAGAGTTGTCTCTGAAAATAAAACTTTTTAAGTTTTCCTTCTTATTATTAGCTTCTTTGCTATCTCTTCATCCTCATTTGCAGATATATCTACAGACATCTTCGCTACTAGCTTGCTTTTTGTTATGTTGTCTATTTTTTCGTCAAACAGAGAAAGATTTAATACCTTTGAAATGGCTTTGTCCGCAATATTTTGATCGACTCTTTTGTAGTTTTCCAATTTTCTCAAAAACATAATATCATTTAAAGCAGCTTTATCCGCTTTATTTGAATCAAACCAAAAATTTGAATAACAACTTACAATGAAACCTGTTACTTCTATCAAAGCACTGATTTCAAAATCTGTCACTTCAGGAAATTGATTGCGAAAAATCACTATCTTTAAAGAGTATATAGCCTTGGCCATCCATCTTGCGTAGTGCAGTGCACCGGGTTTTCTGAATTTTATTCCTGAAGGAGGATTGCCACCAAGGAATATAATTACTAACTCCAAAAATTCTTTATAATCATTTCTCGGGAATGAATCGTTCATTTTTCCTAAAGCAAAATCTAAAAGTTCACCAACATTATCGCCTATAATTTCCATAATTCGTGGATGAGCTATTCCTGGCACAAAACTATCTGTATTTATTTCTGGCCAATGTTTTTTGAATTTTTTAAAAATCGTTATGTCCGGTCCAGACGACACTCCAACATTGGCCTCCGTAAAAACTGCTGCCAACACAATTTCGAAAATATGGTGTCTGCAGCCTAGAAATAGAATTTCTCTTCCAATTGATCTCTCCAAAAGCACACATGCACCTTTCAATCTACCAGTGTTGGGTGATGTTGTATCAAAAACAAACGCTTCCGTTCGTTCCAAAATATGTTTGTCTTCTAATGCATCATAAACTGCAGAAGAAATTTCCGCTCCAGTACCAGAGGGAATATCAGGCATGGAGCCGTAGCAATTATAGCCAAACGGTCTTCTGATTTTCCTGTTATTGTCGATAACAGTTTAGTGTCCCAATGGATGGTCAAAGGTTGATCACTTGCAGTAAACTTTTCTATAATTTTTTCACTTTGCGTTAATCTTAATTGTGCTCTTTCCCGACTTATGGAGGTTCGATTTAAAATATAATCGGATGTGTTAAGTCCGACGGCGTCAATAACTGCAACCAATAAGTGTACAGCATCTCTCTCTGACTTATTTTTAACTTGTCGAAAACTGCAGCTAGTCTTGACGTTAAGACACTTTGCTTTTTCGTACAAGAAGTACTGCGAAAACGTTTTGCCTCAATCGAACATTCAGAATATTCTTCCTCTGATGTTGCAGCATCTTCAGACGCGGAAAATTCAATCATATTCCAGGCTGAAATAAATTTTGTCACAGTTCAGTACTTCCAACAAAAATTTAAAACAACGTTATTTAACATTTAATTAAATTTTTACCTGATGAAGTTGATGGTAGTTCGTCACTTAATTTTTTACGCAACTCTTCTTGTTTTTTGCGATTTCTTTTTCTTTCCTCTTTTTTTTTAGATTACAGTCGACTCCCAACATACAACCTTCGCGACCTTTCATTCTTTGTTTAATTAAAAATTGCTTGTCTTCTTCTAAATCTATTAGTTCCAGTGCATCGGTACGAGCAATATCGAAGAGATCGCCTAAATTATCGCTCCACAGTTTTCTTCTGTTTTTATGAATGTCGGACACTCTAGATATATTTTTTTTAAATCTTTCCATTCCTCATACAGACGCAACATTTTTTTGTACACCAGTGCAAATCGTGAACAGGAATACGGGCCTTTTCCCAAAAAATTATACACTCTCTTACCACAAGATCAGCACTATCTTTTGCAGTTAATTTCGTTGTCCTCATATTATGAAAAAAAACTTTGAGGCAGTCCCCCTTCGAGGGAAGTTCAGAACCAACTATTTGGTGTTTTGAATAGCCTATTAAAAATATTTCTTCCCTTAACGAGGGCATTGTTATATATTTTTACAAAATTCACAAAAAATGTCTAACCAAAAGCACTTTACACAAGTAATTCACACGACTGAATGCAATTTATATAATTTTTGGGGAAATACATAATTCAGTCGTATTTTAAAATTCTAGTAGGCCTTGAAATTTATCATTAGAATCCGTTAAAAATAATGGTTGTTGTCTAGGAAATTAGCAATTTTAAAATTTTTGCCATGTAGATGGTGTGATTTAATACAAACAAACAAATGTGTTTTTGTAGTTAACGTTTTTGAATAAAAGCATCTATTAATTTCCTGACATAAAGGAAAGGTTAATTACCAAAAAAGTTCTTTTTACTATTTTTTTCACGAAAATATATAAATCCACATTTTTTCATTAAATATTGAAAAAAAAATAAACGAGTTCAAAAAATTTATTTCGTATATATTGTAAAATATGAAAATATCTGACCTTTGACCTGGATGCGCGTCCAGAAAACGTTGTCCGATTTGGCTCAAATTTTCGTCACAAAACTTTTGGACCTATTGGCACATTATTCCGTTGAAAAAGCTTTAAAATTCGCGAAAAAAATTTTGGCTGTCACCCTAATGTACATACACACATATTAATATACATACATACATATTAATATACATACATATTACGTACATTGGAACAAGACATATTTTTTTACCCTTACTTCGTTAACATATAATAACAGTCAGGTATTTAACTAATTACACCAATTAGAGTCATACAGACATTTATAATAAAACCAGCGAATCATCCATGCATTACGTTTGCTCATAGTTTGTACTTCTGTTGCAATATCAAAGTTCTCTGGTTGTAACTAGAACAAAGTTAGTTAAATAATGTTAAAATGTATAATTTTATTAGTACCAGTGTTGCCAGTTCAGCCTTTTCGAGGCTAGATTTAGCCTTTTATTATGTCTTTTGGCCTTGAAATTCGCACGCTTTGTGGTCCTTTCAAGCATTTTTTATTTTTAACTTATAACCGTATTCTAAGCTTTGTGACAAATGAAAAAATTATAACAAAAGAAAGGGGGAAAGAAATAGCTCGAACAAAAGTAGCCAACAATACTACAGCGTTTAAGAAGAAAATTAACAATACACCAAAAGAGAAGTTTATTGTTACAATTTATGAAAAAATCAAACAAATTTTGCAAAACCATAAAAATATTATAATTCTTCCATCAGGTAAGGGAAATAAGGCCGTTGTAATGTATAATTTGCAGTCTACACCTAACTTAACTTAACATTAACTTCAAGTTAATGCTTTTTTCAGGTTATAACATAATTGTTAGTGCAATTGTTTTAACAACGCAGTCATAACTTCAAGTTACAACAGCATTTTAAGTTAAGGAATATATTGACCTTTACCAAAAGCGAAAACTACAAAGCAGCTCTGCAATAGCTCAGAGGATATACGGATTCCCAAAATCCACAAAGTGGGAACTCTCCTAAGACCTATTGTGTCGTCTTTAAATGTAGCGTGCTATCAACTATCGAGATATATAGGGCAACTTCTAAAGCACATAATATGAGAGAAGTACAACATTAAAAACTCGTCCGATCTAAAAAATCAATTACAACATATAGAAATAGATGAAAATGAAATCTTAATATCATTTGATGTAGTTTCCCTTTTTACAAATGTACCAATACACGTTGCTAAAAAAAATGTTACAAAAATACCAAATTTACCCCACAGATTTTGAAGAAAAATTATGGTACCAATCTGCAAGGGGGGCTTACAGCAAATCTATCCCAACTGATTTACGAAAAAAAACTATGGAACAAAACTGTAGTCAAACCCTTTCAAACAAAAAAACAATTTTGAAGATCGGTTCGCAAATGACAAAGTTATGCTTGGGGGGCAAGTTTCCCCATCCCATTTTCGAAAAGAATTGTCAGGCCAAACTATTAGCGGACCCTTGCAAACAACACAAGAATTTTGAAAATCGGTTCACAAATGACATAGTTATGGGTTGGGGTAGGGGGAGCGAATTTGCCCCTCCCATTTTCGAAAAGAATTATGGGGCCAAACTGGTAGCAAGCCCTTTCAAACAAAAAAGAATTTTTAAAATCGATTCACAAATGGCAAGAGTTATGTATTGGGGGGAGGGGGGGTCAGAACTTTTCCCTCCAAATACAGAAAAAAATTGTGGAACCAACTTCTGGAAAACCCTTTCAGACAAAACAAGAATTTTAAAATCGGTTCACAAATGACAGAGTTAAGCATGGGAGGGGGAGCAAATTTCCCCTCTGATTTTCGACAAAAAAATATGGTACCAAACTTTAGGCAAACCCTTTCCAACAAAAAAGAATTTTTAATATCGGTTCACAAATGACAAGAGTTATGCGTGTACAAACATAAAAAAATTAAAAAAAGAACATACACACGAATTGATAACCTTCTCCTATTTGGAAGTCGGTTAAAAATAAATGCATAAGCTACCTTGACACATCCCTGCATAGGGAAAACGGAAAAATCGTATTTGATTGGTACTCAAAGGAAACATTATCGGGCAGAATGATTAATTTCAATGCAACACAACCAAAAAGTCAGATAATCAGCCTGCAGACAAAGTAACTGGTATGTAGTTGGAACTATACTAGTTGCTTTTTGCTTCAGACTAGTTGCCTATCTATCCTTTTTTCATATATCGAACTATCGATTTTAATATTACGTTGTCATAGGAGACCAACTAGTTCGTTTGTATACAGTTATATCCCAGTTGGAGTTCTAGTTATTGTAAACTAGTGCGCTTACTACTTTTTTTATTAAGAGTTTTGTAACTCTTAAAAAAAACTTTGGCTCAACCGGAGTACGAACACACATTTCTCATACTTTAAGGCAAGTACTCTACCCAATGAGCCACATTCTACTTATTTTTTTAATAGCTAAAAATATGTTTTATATTAAATCGTATACCTGAAAATTTTGTCCTTTTTTGACTAGCATCGTTACTAGTCTCGATACAACTAGTAATATGATTGCCTTTTTTTACTAGTATCATTACTTGTCTCGATACAACTAGTAATATGATTGTTCATTTTTGACCAGTAACATTACTAGTCTTGCTACAACTAGTAATATGACTGTCGTTTTTTGACTAGTATCATTACAACTAGTAATATGACTGTCGCAAAGCGTTACTAGTTGTAGCTTTAGCTGCTGGGCAATACTGCGAAAAGTTTTATTTTCTGATTTCTCAGTATTAGCGATAAACATTTTCACACAAAAAACATATAAAAAATTACATCTATACTTAAAAATAACAGTTTTCCAGCTAAATTAATAAATTCATTAATAAACGAAATCAGAGCAAAAATAAAAAACAGCACAAACCAAACAACACATACACAGAAAAAAGTTTCAACATAAATAGTATGAAAAAAGTTCATAATCTATTATTCATATATTTTACTAATTTATAAATAAAAAACAGGAATTATTTCATACGCAGTATGACTTTAGTTTTTAATAAATAAATTTATGAAATCAAAGTTGCTTTGAAAAAAATTTTCAACTTTTTTGTCAACAAATTCTAAAATTAATTTCAAATAATCTTTTTGGCAGAAAGGAAAGAGTTCTGCCTAGTACGACGGACCAGTATACCAGTTCAATACTTAATTTTTAAAAACATTTTTTAAAAGAAATATGAATTAATTTATGTAAAAGTTCCTAGCTGGAATGAAAATAATTTGGAAAAAAATTATTATGTTCGATTCATAGCATTTATGAAAAATCCCTTGGATATAAGTAATATTTTTTTGTGTACCGAGAAAAGAAACAAAGAAAATATTTTTTTCAGTGTATTATTTATTCCGGGCTTGACAGACAAAAAAGAAATAAAAACAGCTGTTGAAATTAACAATATAAAATTTGCATATAAACCAAACACAACACTAAACAAGATTTTTACAAAACTCTAAGCGCCAACAGATAAACAACTACAATACAACGTAGTTTACGAATTACAATGTAAGGGGAACAGCGAAGAAAATTTTAACTTAATATACATTGGTACAACAAAAAGAAATTTAGAGACAAGAATGACAGAACTTAAAAGTGATATAGCAAAACAAAAAACTTCAACAGCTTTATCAACGCACATTATCAACAACAAACATACTGTGGATTTTGACAATGTGAGGATTTTAGACAGAGAAAACATAGAAAGAAAGAGATATACGATCGAAAGCTTGCGAATACAGCGAAAAATAGAAAGAACAATGAATATAAAAGAGGATACGAATATCAACGCGAGCTACATTGTTGCAATTAAATAACAAAAACAAACTGTGATAATAATTCAAAAAATTATACTTGCTTAAACTATTGTAGTGCTTTAATAGTTTTCATATATTAATATTAAAATGCAATTATTTATTAGCGGTTTTCACTCTTTGTGTTAAGTTTATAACTGTTATATTTACTAAGATTTATCACTAGAAAGCGTGAGTATATTGCACGCCTCAAAAGCGAAGAGTTGAGGTGGATACTACTCTCACTTCACGCGAAACTACTGATTTTTCAAACTTAAAATGGCTCTATTACTATTGTAAAAAATATATACACACATATATTAAGAAAAAATACTATTTTTAACACTCATGACATTTTTAATGTCATTTTTATTATTTAAACTAATTAAAAAACTGTTTTAAAAAGTTCTGTCTTGCACGTCCGTTTGTTTGTATGTACGGATCCTGTATGTGATCACGATAACGACCGAAAGACTTCACTAATCGAGTCCTTATTCCTTGTTTACGCTTCAGTACAATTAGGAATAGAAGCCTATTTAATTTCACGGTCTAATGAGATTATGAGGCGTCAGCTGTTTTTAGTTAAGTTTTTCGTCAATGTTTTGTCCTGGTAAATTTAACACGCGTGTTTACTACAGCTTTTTGTGTTGTTTTTCAACCACAGCGGGTAAACTAAAGTTCGGTACTTTTTGTTGTTAAGTACATCTACAACATTAACAAGATCTACAAGGGTACTTTATCTTGCAAACAAATTAAAAAAGACGCGTGGAGCTAAGTGGTTTTTGTAAAGTTAATTAAATTTTTAATTAAAAAGTTCTCAAAGGAAAAGCTAAGAAAGAATGATAAGGAAACAAAATTAGTTCGAAAAGATTTTTGAACAGAGATTGTCATGATAGATAATCATATTTCTTGTTTAGTTCCCGCATATGATGGGAATTCCACCGACAAGTCGACTAAAGCAACTTTGAGGGATGACTTAAGATTGGCAAATGGCCGCTATTTTAAATACCTACTACTTAGAGTTAAATAAATTTCTAATTAAAGTTTTTTTTTGGGAATTATTAAATTACATAAATTTTAATTTTGTAACGTGCTTTTTCCCAAATTAATATTTTACTTTTTAAGTAAAATATTACAGTTTTATTAAAATACATTGAAATTTATTATGGAGGGGTATTAGCTAGTTCCTATGCGCATTTCATTGGGGCTAATGCAAATCGTCGGGGAACCTTTACCCAAAAATCTCATAGAAAAACTAAAGATATTATATTAAACTCCTAATTATACGAACAAGTTTATAATATCAAACTTAAAACATGAGCTCCATAATCAATCATGTTTTTTATTTTCTTTACTTACGTACTACAACCGGTTGGTTTTTGTCCAACTCTAAATTATAGTTGTAAAGGTAATTGCCCAGCTAGCATTTGGGTGATTATTTTTTTGCAAAAATTTCCTAAAGGATTCTTCTCAGATCAGTTTTGATGATTAAAAACTGATTTATCACTTTCGCGATTGAAAAATTATTCACATATGATATCATCCATATGATCAAATAATGATTTTTTGAAAATACAGAAACAAAATGTAAAGAAACCCCAAAAATATCATGATGATTTTTTACCATCATTTTGAAATCACATTTTGCTCAGCTGGATGATGAAGAACTTCTTGCTGTGCTATTGCTTTTGTTTATAACGGTACTTTTTTACTTTTAATGAAGCAACAGCTTCAACATTTAACAGTTTTGAAATTTTGTTTAGTCGTCTCGTTAAAGTCGCGGAGAGAACCTTATTTGTTTTTTATTAAACTTATCAAAAATGAATCAGAAAATGGTATCATAAATGATTCTTTTAGATGATTCACCTGTAGGGTACCATTTTCTCACAACGAGAGAATCTTTTATGATTGATAAATGAACTCATATGGTGATTCGCAAAAGATTCGATTATGATACAAAAACGATATAATTTACGATTGAAAAATGAAACGATAAATACTACCAGAAAGCTACTCAAAAATGAATCAGCAACTTGTATCATAAATTATTCTTGAGATGATTCACCTGTAGGGTACCATTTTCTCACAACGAGGGAATCATTTATGATCGAAAAATGAGCTCATATGTGGTTGTTTTGTCCGTAAAGATGATTCTCAAAAGATTCGATTATGATACAAAATGCTAGCTGGGTGAAAATAAATATAAGCAACAACAGCTACAAATTGTTTTCGCAATGAGCTCTGATGCCAACATGTATTTTTTTGCGCGGGCACTCGCATATTTATAATTAAAGTTTTTTACTGTCCGAAATCGCGGGTGGGTGGGTATTAAGGACTTTATTGCATCTATAGCTATTCATAGTTTCTGTTCAAAGATAATTGAACATAGAAATTTAGAAATGTTTATTAAGGTTACTTATCAATATATCTTAAGATATAAATAATTTCATTAGTTAAGGGATACTCAATTTTTCCTTGTCTGTTAGTGATAACAATATGTGTAATGTGTATAGATATATTTACTTAGGATAATTTCACTAATGAGCGGTAGTTTTGTAGTTTTTCCTTGTCTATTAGTGATAATAAATTTGTAAACCATAATGTTAGATCAAATTGTTTGTTAGCGATAAGACATCGGTAAACTGCAGTTTTAAATAAACATTCTATTTCTTGGGTTCCGTTTATCTCTTTGTTATAAGACATCTTGTGCTGCAGTTTCTAGATAAGCAACAATATTTGGTTTTCCTTTAGTTATAAGATATGTGTAAATTGTAATATTAACTCAATTTAAAACTGATAAGCATGTTTTTTTGTCATTAAAGATTTACCCCCTTATGCAAAAAAAAAAAGTGTCTTTGAAATGTATGTTAAAACAAAATTTCCATAGAAAAACCGGTTTTAACATACATTTCAAACACACTTTATTTTTTTGCATATGGGGGTTAGTATATAAGTAGATGTATTTTTAGAAAAAGTGGTTAGTAATAAATATATGTTTGAATATTGAATAGTTTCGTTGACAGTTTGTTGATGCAAATCCTTCAAGGCGTTCGCAATGGACATCCTGTTAACGTCGGTGGAATGACGTTTCGAATGTCATCACGGTAGTGCCTGAAGTCCTTTCGGATGTTTCGGGAAAGGGCCCTGCATCAGAATTTGATGATTGGGGTGGGTTGGCAGGTGACATGCCATCAGGAACTGCCTAGCAGGTAGCATTAATGTCTCCGCATGTAGGTGGTCAATATTGGTCATTTTTACACATCCTGTAGCGATTCGGAGCGCATTGTTCTGTTATATTTTGGCAAGATAAATATTTAAGAGTATGGGTGACAGTACTCCTCCTTGTAGCACGCCCATTTTTATCTTGCGGTAACTTGATTTTTGGCCTCTGAGCTCCACAAACGCTTGCCTTCCATTGAGGTAGTTGAAAATCCACCGTTTTGTGTTGTTGGGAAGACTGGAGTCCATGATGTCATTAATCAGTATCGAGTGATAGACCGTGTCAAACGCCTTGGACAAGTCCAGAGCACTCACATTGTGCGTTGGCACGGTCTGTGCTGATTAAGGCCATTGGCGATCTGGGTAGCTATCAGGTTCAGTGCCGTCGTGGTGCTATGGGCTTCCCTGAAACCGTGTTGCTGTGTTCAGGGATGGCAGCAGTAGTCCTTCCAAAACCTTTGCTACGGGTGACAAGAGGGAGATAGGGCGGTAGGAATCTCCCTGATTAGCGGGTTTGTCTGGTTTTGGAATTGGGATGATCCTTGCGACTTTACAGATATCTGGAATCATCAGTTGGCGGATCGAGAGTTCTAGTATTCTCGTGAGGAAAACCAGAGCTACTGTGCCAAGTTTTTTTAACATTAGCATGGAGATGCCATCTGGTCTGAGAGCCTTAGAGGGTTTCGCTTCCGAGATTATGTTCTCAACTTCAGTGGGGGTGAAGGAGTATGACTAATAGTCACGCTTTAGACTCTTGGCTCTCCGTACTATAGACCTTTTGGACCGGTTCTGCGAGGTGGGATGTTCGACAAACTTTCGGCAGAACATGGTAGCTAAATTTTTGGAATCTGTATGTTGCGTGTTATTGAAGCCAATAGCAGCGAGATTTTTCTGATTGTTCGAACCAGATAGACCTTTTATTGTTGACCATAGCTTTTTTGAGTCTATAGAACTATGGTTGAGATGGGCTAACCATTTTCACGGCGGTGTTCATTAACAAGAGATGCTATTTGTGCCGTGAGCTGTTCTATACGTTCATCAGCCGGGTTGCAGGCGCGCAGGAGATCGCGTTCTTGTTGTCGGATGTTCGGTATTTTTCCTGCCGGGATGAAACGTTTAGCTGCCCTGAGAATTAAGTCTGTTTTTTTTCTCCTTTCCTGGCACAAGTAGGAAGAGGTAGGTGACGGAGGGACTCGCCAACAAAGCTTGTGAACCTATTCCAGTTGGCTTTGTTATAGTTCACAAACGTGCGTTTATCAGGCTCCACAAAGTCGCTAGGCTTCTCTACGTTGACCATGATGATAATGTGGTCTGAGTTAAATGCTGTATGAGTTTGCCAGGATGTGTAGGCAAGTAGCGACGAGCAGACAATAGAGATGTCTGGCGAGCTTAGGCATCTAGCTGTAACTCTAGTAGAGAAGACTTCATTAATGGCAGCGAAGTCAGATTCGTCTATCTGATCGGCAATGAGAATGCCGCGGCGGTCGTTGGGTAGCTGTGAGAACCAGCTCTCGTGGTGAACATTGAAGTCGCCAAGTATTATACTGTTATCACCTTGCATGAGGTGGGAAATGCTTGGGTGATAGTTAGCCCCTATGCCGTTGACGGGCGGGATGTACACATTGACGATCTCCAATTTATATCTCCAGTGTCTATTGAGATGCTCATTACTTCCAAATACGGGTCAAGTTCGGGGGAGGTTGGTGGGACGTTTAACCTGTACCTGAAGTTGCGTTCAGTTATGAACACTAGTCCTACATCGTGGTCTCTATTTCTATCCTTCCGAACGATATTGAAATTCCCCCAGTACGATAGGGTGCTCCTGCTGTGAAGCTTTGTTTCCTGTATTGCGGCTATGCATGTAGTTCATAATCTCCACTACCTTGTTCCTAAGACCATTGCAATTTAGTTGCAGGATCCGGAATGAAGGTAGGGAGTCTGGGTTAAGCACTCGTCGCTGTGTGAGGTGTTGGGATGGTCGCCGGGGTAAAGTGTTAGGTGTTGGGGTTCCCGGCCACGGGATGGGTAGTTACATTGGAGATTGCGCTGATGCTTGAGACACGCTGCGCGAAGATGTTGATTACGTGGGAGAGACCTGTGAGCTATTTGCACTAGGGTTGTTTGAGCAGCAGGTGGCTATGAAATTAGTGTTCCAGTCTCTGCGATATCGCAAGTTGGTGCAACTCCTCATGTGGCACTGGATTGCAGTTATTCTCCCACATATTGTCCCTGGAGGTGTTGTGTGAGTAGGAGTTTGTGGGACTGGGTTGGGAGGGGAAGTGCTGGGATTTACAGGTTTTGAACTGCAACAACTTGCTACAAAGCTGGGGGACCAGTCGCGGTGGCTGGTGAGCCCTTAGCACCTTCTCAGGTGGCACCAGCTATTGCAATTATTACATCTGAGTTGGTCTTCCGCATTAAGCGGTCGTGACACACGGAACAGTTCCAGAATGGGGGTTTGGATTTTATTCGATTTGGATTTTATTCGTTGCTGGCATAATTTGCTCACCTGTTGTGTTGCTGTTTTGGTATTTCGTGGCTTTCAGTGTTGCCGTTATTTTCAGGGGAACTTCTGAAATTTTGGGGAGATTTTTGTAAAACTTTTTGGGAGTCCGGGGAACTTCTGGGATTTTGGGGATTTTCGTAAAAGTTTTTGGAAATCCGGGGAACTTCTGGGATTTTGAGGATTTTTGTAAAAGTTTTTAGGAATCCAGCGAACTTCTGGGATTTTGTGGATTTTTGTAAGTTTTTGAGAATCCGGGGAACTTCTGGGATTTTGGGGATTTTTGTAAGTTTTTGGGAATCCAGGGAGCTTCTGAAATTTTGGGGATTTTTTCCCAGTTTTGGGAATCCGAGGAACTTCTGAGATTTTTGCACCAGTTTCGGGGAGTTCTTAGACCGGTTTTGTGTCTAAGGATGGTGTACTTGCTTAATGAAGGTGACCAGGTATCTCGGCTAAATTCTTGAGAAATATCACCTAAGTATCATCCAGGCAATATTTAAAAAAGTATTAATTTTTGTAAAAAAAAACATGTCTGCTATGAAATACTGTTTCTTAAGATTATTTTTTTTTAATATATTTTCTTCATATTAATCTTAAAACGGCATTTGTTTTTGCTTGCATACAATCTAAACAAATGACAAGTGTGACTTATTTATTTCAAACCATTTTGATGATTTATAAATACTTTTTGGTTTTTGTAGGTGTGCTCTTTTCATTTGAGAGAAACAATTCATGTAATAACTCGATTCTCACGAGGCAAGACATGATTTGATTGTCTAAAAACTGTTTGTTGTTTTAATTTGTTTTGCTTTCCTTTCAGTTTTAGGAATACTGTGACTGAGTTTAGTGTTAAGGGCAAAATACACCATCAACATGCTTGACAAGCGTGGTAATAGTATGTGTGAAGTTTCGTTGGTATAAGTGACACCGACCACGTTTGGTGGAAAATCTACTTGGTTTTGATTTTTCGTCAAGCAGTACACGAATCTGACATCAAGCAGATTGATGGTGTATTTTGCCCTTTATGAATTACTGTGAATTGAAATTCAAATGTGTTAGGGATTTACACAAAAATATTCCTAACCTACCCTAACTTTTTAACACGGTCTGAAAACCCTACAGGATTGGAATGTTCACATCTTCTTTTATTCTTTTGCACACGTCACACCATCCATGTAAAGCTTCATAGTAGTGGTATTGCACACGACACCACAAACGATCCGTTACCAAGTTTAATACATAATTATGCTGCTTTTCCCCTTAAAATCGTTTTCGAATCCCGTTAGTTTGAATACATAGTTATTCATGTATATAAAATTTTGGTAACTTCTTGGGCAGAAAAAAACGAATGATAGTCAGTCAATGTTAATATTTGATAGAGTGCGGTCACTTAAATAAAAAAACGAAACTCAACCGAAAGTGTAAAAAAAAGGAAGTTTTAAAATGAAAATTTCAAAAGAAATAAGCTGAAGTAAATTTCAAAGTTCATACATAGTAGTGATTATTCCTATAACCCGCAATAAAACTTAAACAATTCAATAAACACGCAGTACCTAAAACTGTAAAATAAACTGATTTTATTACATACGTTTAAACAATTAAATAGTGTATTTGTCGACCCAGTAAACATTGTCAGTCGAAGAAACACCTTGTTTTGTATAAAGGAAGACAAATGGTCGATCGAAGAGACTAACTTCCCAGTGATAAATAACCTCAAGGTGATCAATAAATTCAAAAAAAAACTTAATAGTGTTTTCCAAATGGATATCGGAATACTATGTGCAGGTCACATTCGTCCATCCATACATGAATTTCTTTCGTCATTATGGCAAACTTTTCAATAGTGTTAAAGACAACTATTACCAAGATGTTAAGTGTATGATCGAAATGGAAAACTAAATTTACGCTTGAATATTGATTAAACAATAAACCTTGCAATCCCTGAAAAAAACGAGATTTTGCCTAAAGAAAAGTGACCGTACATAAAAAGAAATAAACATACCTGTGTCGATTATCATAACCTCTTAAGTCGAGTTAAGTCAAAATCGAGTTAAGATATAAACATACATACATCCGTCCATATGAAAAATCGTGAACTTGCCATAAAAAAAAAGAAGAGAACAAAACTTAAAACGACTATAAATCCAATAAGACATTAACAAAAGTACAAAAAAAGAACTTTAAATCTTTTACCACAACAACATACATTAATTATCTACAACAAAATCATTATAAACGAATTCCCAGCGAAACTACAGAAACAAAAGAAAAATAATGACAACATAAAGAAACAAAAACAAAATTACAACAAGCAAAAACTACTACAACAGAACAAATAGCAACAAAACTATCAACACAGCCTAGCGAAGGAAGAGGAGAATTCACCGACTGATGAAAACAGCGACGGCAGTTATTTAGTAAGTAATTTTAAGATGTAGAGTAGAACATAAGAGTATCTATCAGTTAGTTAAAGGAATGTAATCATTGACCAGAGGAAGTTATTTTCTTGTATTAATTTCTTTCGTTCCTTTATGAAATCCTTCCTGCAATGATCACATTCGTTTAATCCCTATTTTTGTAGTACACACAGAAAAAGCTAAAACTCCCCTTTACAATTAGTGAACGTAAACCTCTCAATTAAACCACTCCTTAGTAAAAGTGGTTATAAATTTTTCTTTGATCACATACATTCATAAAAGTCGTTCTAGTTTTTTCTGTATAGTTACCAATTATTTACCACCATTTCCCTATTATATTGTCATATTGCAAGCAACTTAAAGGAGTGCCATCGCTGACCAGAAGGATTTCTCTTGTATTTTTCTTTTGTTGTATAAGTCATTGTATTAAATCCTGCCTCCAACGATTGCATTCATTTAGGTCAAATACATTTTTTATATTGAATATACATATGTAAAACTACTAACCCAAATCAAAATAATGTTCAATAAAACAAATAATACTTTTACCATGAAATTTTAAATTGTTCGTTCCCTGAGAAAGGAAGGTTGTCAGTGGTAGTATGTGGAAGTGAACAGTGAGTATTAACGAATGTGACGTCACCATCAAGTCACTTCAATTGTACGAAATTGATTAAGTTGCTACAAACTCTATTGCCTTTATTAATTTTATGTATATTGTGGATTTAGTTTATTGGCAACTATATATATATTTTGCTATGCTTACGCGGCGATGAAATTCGGGTCGAGAACCACACCACAGTTGCTTGAGCTAGCCGTTTTCACCTAATATGCCAACGATTCGTAATTTTCAAGAAATCATATCTTTTAATTATTTCAAGATTGCCTATAATAAAAACCGCGCGTAGCAAATGACTTGTTGCATATGATTAATATATATGTAAGTGTATATTACATTAGTATTTCAACATTGTTCGTTGCTCGCTTTAGAGCACCCTTAAATTTTTAGCTGTCATTAGCGGCCAAAGTTTTACATGTTCAGTGAAAATTTCAAGTCCGAAGCTCTTACGGTTCCCGAGAAAACAGCCTGTGACAGACAGACGGACTGAACGCCAGACGGACAGCGTAGCGAAAACAGTAGGGTTCCTTTACGCTTTTGGTGTACACCCTGAAAAAGAAGTCACCACTAAAAAGATCGCCCAAAAACTAAGAAAACGCCAAAAAAAACCGAAAAAAGTCGTCAAAACGAAAAAAGAACAACATAAAAAATATATCATCAATATCATCAAAAACGAAAAAATCGCCAAAAATGCAAAAAAAAAATCACCAAAATGACAAAAAGCGCCAAAACAAAAAAAGCTCCAAAAATAAAAAAAAACGTCAAAAACGAAAAAAGTGTCAAAACAAACAAAAAATGGCCTAAACTAAAAAATATCACAAAAAACCGAAAAAAATCCCCAAAACCAAAAAATGCGTCAAGAAACTAAAAATAAAACTTATTTTGAATATTGAAAATGAGCTAATAAGGCCTAAAATTCTTCATGTAAATAAAACAAAATATTTACATGAAGAATTTTAGGCCTTATTAGCTCATTTTCAATATTCAAAATAAGAAAATTTACATTGGCCATACAACAAAAATAAATATAAATAAAACTAAAAATATCGTCAAAAAGTGCAAAAAAGACGTTAAAAAACGTCAAAAGCAAAAAACGTCAAAAGCAAAAAATCGCAAAAACTAAAAAAATCGCCAAAAATTGCAAAAACCAAAAATCGCCAGAAAAAAACGAAAAAAACTTAAACAATAAAAAATTAAAATTAAACAAAGAGCACAACGAAAGCACTGCCAAAATGAAAAAGGAGCGTACGGAACTCTTCTTGTGCGAGCCAAAGTCGCACTTTACTTAATTTTTCTACTTCATTCTCCTCACCTTTTCTGCTGTGTAGTTTTATTTTTAAGCCATTTCCATGTAAACTTTTGAAATTAATTTTTATTTATTGTTAAAGTGGATATTTTTCTCTAGAGAAATGTACCAACATTATTGTTATACTCCTTTTACTTCCATTATGGAGTCTATAAAAATTTATGCACTGCATAAAATAGCTGTTTATGTATTTTTACTTATTAAACAAAATATATAGTTTTTTTCAATAAAAAAATTTAAATTTTTTAAGCTTTTATTTTTGTGCGATTTAGTCTTTTCTAGCCTTTTAAAAAGACCGATTTAGCTTCTTTTTTCCTCCCTCGTTTTTGTTTTTCAATAAAAAAATTTTAATTTTTTAATCTTTTATTTTTGTGCGATTTAGTCTTTTCTAGCCTTTTAAAAATATCGATTTAGCTTCTTTTTTCCTCCCTCCTGGCAACACTAATTAGAATATATTCAATGTAAAAAGTACTTACAATTGGTTTGGGAAATATACGTTTCATGCTGATTTTATGCAAATGTTCATAATGTGCCTTCTCCAATATTTCATATTCACTACCAGTGAGACAAGGTAAACATAAATCACATTCTTGACGATTACAAGATTTATCACAGCCATATTTATAGCAATCGTTTATATTTGTAGCCAAATTTTTTTCGGATGTTATCATTTCGGTGATATTTTCAAACCTAAAGTAAATTGAATTCTTACTCATTTTGAATATGCATACATAAATATTTACAGTCTTATACCTTTCATGAAGAAAGTGTTTTTTCACTGGCGTACCGATACCAACCAAATTCAGTACGCTATATAAAATTTGTTCATATAGTAATGAATTGGGTTTGTAATGAGCTGAAGAGAGATTCGGCGACATGTTCGCCTCCATTAAATGTACTTTAAGCGAGTCGTCAATAATAAGGTCAAAACGCATTAAATCAAAAAAGTTTTTCGTTTTATATGATCGGAGGATTTGAACAATATCCTGTTCTTTAGCCAAGAAAGTTTGCCTTATAATATCCTCAACTTGCAGCCAAATTTTAGAAGGACTTAATTTCTGATCTCGTACATAAGCATCAAAGGCACCACGCATATTTCCTCCTAAGTGATTATAGTATTTATTTAATGATGGTACATTCCATGTTGGCAAGTAGTCATCGCCGACAACATATTTATCAATATTTGAGGCATTAAATGGATGATACTTGACGGGGCAATATCGGAACAAAACATCACCGCTATATATATAAATACGCAATGGGTCAATTGATGTGACTACTACATATACGCCAATATCAAACTTGTAGCCGTCTACCAGAAAAGGATTCGAAATGAATTCCTGCACGAATGATACATTCGAATATAAATTAAGTTGTTCAGCTGCTCGTATTGCTATATGCCGGTGTTCATTATGCTTTTCAACAAATAGAGCATTTGGATTTTTATGAGCATAATCAAGAAAAGCTTCTCTTTGAGATGGCAGACGAAAAGCTCGAGGAAGAAATGGCAATGGTGTTGTGGAAAGGTCCACTTTGTTTGTAATAAAGCCACAACCTGGAAAGTGGTTTATTGTTTGATATTTTTTCAAAGATTTCATACGATGAGGCATTGTTATAAATGGGTAATCATGAGCCCACAAGAGATTCCAATTGTCATCCAAGCTGACTCGATGAAATCCCATTATATCCAAAACATTTATAACATGAATTAAGTGTTCCTCTGTTTTGCTCTTTCCGTAAATAGCATAAGTACCAGATGAATCGGCTTCCTTAGTCACATCATGTTTTTGCCAATTCCAGAAACTACATGTTCTTGGTAGCAAGTCTACTGAAATTGCGGTTACCAAAGTAGCCAAAAAAAATACTATCACCGAATGCACAGGTATTACTGAGTGATTCCCATCCTTTATGTTTCTTTCCATCTGTTGTGTCGAAAATTTACAAACGTTTTCTTACTGGACAATCATGTTTACATAAAAACATCACTTACTTTATTATTGTTTTGCTTGTTTATTTCGTCATCCATGTATATTAGAT
Source organism: Panzeria rudis (assembly GCA_956483635.1). Classification (NCBI taxonomy): domain Eukaryota; kingdom Metazoa; phylum Arthropoda; class Insecta; order Diptera; family Tachinidae; genus Panzeria; species Panzeria rudis. The sequence goes on along the minus strand of OY101447.1, from coordinate 91,946,137 downwards.
TTAAAGTATGTAAATAAAAAGATTTAAAATTATTCTTAAACAAACAAAAACTAATAATAAACGGTAACAAAAAACTTTCTCCAAGAACAGAGCACAAAGCGATATTATTCGATGGTCGGCGGGTGCTTACCAAAATATTAACCAGATCCAAAGTGTGCCAAGATAGCGTCGAAAAAATAGCGTCGATTTTGGGAATAAGAAACCGGGAAAAAATGGGGGAAATTTATGGGTATTTTCACATTATGTTACTTCGATTTAAGGAACTAAAATCGTTGCTGGATTTTTCCCAGGAGCAGAGTAGTTCCGACAGCCCATTTGTAAAAGGAACATGAAAATAGACACTTTAATGGACAAAATGCGCCATTCGTGCCAAAAATCTGCAGAGCCGTTCCCGAGAAAAGTGGGTTTTTCCAAAATGGCCAAAAAAAATCGTTGCTGGATTTTTCCCAGGAGCAGAGTAGTTCCGGCAGCCCATTTGTAAAAGGGACATGAAAATAGACACTTTAATGGACAAAATGCGCCATTCGTGCCAAAAAGTCTGCAGAGCTGTTCCCGAGAAAAGTGGGTTTTTCCAAATTGGCCAAAAAAATCGTTGCTGGATTTTTCCCAGAAGCAAAGTAGTTCCAACAGCCCATTTGTAAAAGGGACATGAAAATAGACACTTTAATGGACAAAATGCGCCATTCGTGCCAAAAATCTGCAGAGCCGTTCCCGAGAAAAGTGGGTTTTTCCAAATTGGCCAAAAAAATCGTTGCTGGATTTTTCCCAGGAGCAAAGTAGTTCCGACAGCCCATTTGTAAAAGGAACATGAAAATAGACACTTTAATGGACAAAATGCGCCATTCGTGCCAAAAATCTGCAGAGCCGTTCCCGAGAAAAGTGGGTTTTTCCAAAATGGCCAAAAAAATCGTTGCTGGATTTTTCCCAGGAGCAAAGTAGTTCCGACAGCCCATTTGTAAAAGGAACATGAAAATAGACACTTTAATGGACAAAATGCGCCATTCGTGCCAAAAATCTGCAGAGGCGTTCCCGAGAAAAGTGGGGTTTTCCAAAATGGCCAAAAAAATCGTTGCTGGATTTTTCCCAGGAGCAAAGTAGTTCCGACAGCCCATTTGTAAAAGGGACATGAAAATAGACACTTTAATGGACAAAATGCGCTATTCGTGCCAAAAATCTGCAGAGCCGTTCCCGAGAAAAGTGGGTTTTTCCAAAATGGCCAAAAAAATCGTTGCTGGATTTTTCCCAGGAGCAAAGTAGTTCCGACAGCCCATTTGTAAAAGGAACATGAAAATAGACACTTTAATGGACAAAATGCGCCATTCGTGCCAAAAATCTGCAGAGCCGTTCCCGAGAAAAGTGTGTTTTTCCAAAATGGCCAAGAAAATCGTTGCTGGATTTTTCCCAGGAGCAAAGTAGTTCCGACAGCCCATTTGTAAAAGGAACATGAAAATAGACACTTTAATGGACAAAATGCGCCATTCGTGCCAAAAATCTGCAGAGTCGTTCCCGAGAAAAGTGGGTTTTTCCAAAATGGCCAAAAAAATCGTTGCTGGATTTTTCCCAGGAGCAAAGTAGTTCCGACAGCCCATTTGTAAAAGGAACATGAAAAAAGACACTTTAATGGACAAAATGCGCCATTCGTGCCAAAAATCTGCAGAGCCGTTCCCGAGAAAAGTGGGTTTTTCCAAAATGGCCAAAAAAATCGTTGCTGGATTTTTCCCAGGAGCAAAGTAGTTTCGACAGCCCATTTGTAAAAGGGACATGAAAAAAGACACTTTAATGGACAAAATGCGCCATTCGTGCCAAAAATCTGCAGAGCCGTTCCCGAGAAAAGTGGGTTTTTCCAAATTGGCCAAAAAAATCGCTGCTGGATTTTTCCCAGGAGCAAAGTAATTCCGACAGCCCATTTGTAAAAGGAACATGAAAATAGACACTTTAATGGACAAAATGCGCCATTCGTGCCAAAAATCTGCAGAGCCGTTCCCGAGAAAAGTGGGGTTTTCCAAAATGTTTAAAAAAAATCGTTGCTGGATTTTTCCCAAGAGCAAAGTAGTTCCGACAGCCCATTTGTAAAAGGAACATGAAAATAGACACTTTAATGGACAAAATGCGCCATTCGTGCCAAAAATCTGCAGAGTCGTTCCCGAGAAAAGTGGGTTTTTCCAAAATGGCCAAAAAAATCGTTGCTGGATTTTTCCCAGGAGCAAAGTAGTTCCGACAGCCCATTTGTAAAAGGAACATGAAAATAGACACTTTAATGGACAAAATGCGCCATTCGTGCCAAAAATCTGCAAAGCCGTTCCCGAGAAAAGTGGGTTTTTCCAAAATGACCAAAAAAATCGTTGCTGGATTTTTCCCAGGAGCAAAGTAGTTCCGACAGCCCATTTGTAAAAGGGACATGAAAATAGACACTTTATTGGACAAAATGTGCCATTCGTGCCAAAAATCTGCAGAGCCGTTCCCGAGAAAAGTGGGTTTTTCCAAAATGGCCAAAAAAATCGTTGCTGGATTTTTCCCAGGAGCAAAGTAGTTCCGACAGCCCATTTGTAAAAGGGACAAGAAAACAGACACTTTATTGGACAAAATGTGCCATTCGTGCCAAAAATCTGCAGAGCCGTTCCCGAGAAAAGTGGGTTTTTCCAAAATGGCCAAAAAAATCGTTGCTGGAGTTTTCCCAGGAGCAAAGTAGTTCCGACAGCCCATTTGTAAAAGGAACATGAAAAAAGACACTTTAATGGACAAAATGCGCCATTCGTGCTAAAAATCTGCAGAGCCGTTCCCGAGAAAAGTGGGTTTTTCCAAAATGGCCAAAAAAATCGTTGCTGGATTTTTCCCAGGAGCAAAGTAGTTCCGACAGCCCATTTGTAAAAGGAACATGAAAATAGACACTTTAATGGAAAAAATTCAATTACAGCTGCTGCGTACACCTTATAAAGTAAGAGCTTCATTTGAGTACGAAAATTCGAACACCAAATCACTCACAAGTTTAATGGAAACACTTCGAACTAATTTCACAAATCTACGTAATTTCCTCATAATGGAAACGTACTATTATAAACTTATGTATTATTATCATACCAGAGGTGTAAACATGAAAAATACTTACAACAGACTTTTGTTCTCTTTTTTTAAGCACAAAGAGAATTTCATAATATTTTGATTCTACAAAGTCGTTTATACTTTGTATTACCATAGCTTAAGAAAAACATATGAAATGTATTGGCAACATTTTAAGTTTTCATGCGAAATAATATGAGTAGCACTTCTTTCGCTTGGAATTTACAACAAATACATGAAGATTATATCAAAACTACATGTAAAATTTTTCTCATGAAATAATCAATGTTGCCCAACATTTTTCGCAAATTTGAACACAGTACCAGGCTTAACACAAAATATGACTTAGTTTGCACGTGCAGGTGCAAGTTCGAAAAACTCAATACAGTCTTACTTTTTTACTAATACACTTACACTTTTCGCAGTTGCAGCCAACTTGCAGCTCAATTGCAAGGGATTTTACAAGACAGTGATTTTTTGACACTTGCAACAAGTTAAATAACAGTGCTACCCTATCAACAGTTTAGTACAAATTAACTGGATTGCAATATAATGTTATTGTATTTTTACTGATTTTAAATAAATTTAAAAGTTATTTTAATATTATTTTTCTTAAATCAAGCAGTTAATGAAGTTTTAAAACTTAAATATCGTAGAAAAAATACGAATAAAATTCAATGTTATCTGGTTCCCTTAAAATGCAATATTTTTGTATTATTGGCAACTCTGCATTAAAAAGTAAACAAAATAAAAAATGGAGCCAAAATTAAGTCAAGAAAATATTATAAAGTTAATAAATTTGTACCGTTCCTATTTGAAGAGGAAGATAATAGGCAAATAATTGATGAGATACAATATAAAAACAATAAGGTGAAAACAAATATACCATCAGCGAATGTGAGCCAACTTGTTTGCTGGAATTGCCGCACTCCAGGGCATATGTTTACTGATTGTCGTAGCGTAAAAAGAATCTTAAATCATAAGGCAGTACAAACTGATATAGTAAAAAAAAAAATTAGGTGAGGAAAATAGGGGCAAATATGTGTTGTTAAAAAGGTCGTTCGAACGAAATAGAAAAACAGCAAAATCTAAAAATACTCGTCATATAAATAACTTTGATGAGCGCTTAGCAATTACAACCGTGTCAGGGACAGGATATTCAACTCCATTACAGGCCAGCCAGATAAGTGGGAAAAAGTTCCGAAAACAAGAAACAGATTTAAGGGGAAAAAACAAAAGTATAAGGAGATAAATGAGACGTTACGAAAATGTGAAGCAATTTCTAAAAATTATATTGACCCTAGAACTTTTGCAGCGGTAAAAATAGGCAAGATAACACTAAAAGGCCTTTTGGACAGTGGAGCCTCTATAAGTATTTTAGGTCGCAATTGCGAACAAATAGTCGAACATATAAATTCTGAAATAATTCCGATTTTTTCGCAAATTAAAACAGCTGGGGGAATAAGCTATCAAGTACTAGGTAAAGTAAACGTAAATGTGGTGTATGATGGCCAAGAGCGAATAATTGAATTTTATTTATGCCCACAATTAATTCAAGAAGCCTACTTAGGCGTAGATTTTTGGAGGGAATTTGCAATAGCACCACAATTGTTCAAGGTGGATGAAATAAGTCCAGAATTAATAGCTGGGAAGTGTCCGCTACAAATAGACGACGCTGAACAATTCCAACTTACTAGAGAACAACAAAATCCATTAGAAAAAGTTAAAACTAAGTTTCGAACCTTTGAAAAAGACGGCCTAGGAAAAACAGATTTGGAAGTACACACCATAGACCTGGTAGAAGGTGCCATACCTGTCAAAGATAGGCACTACCCTGTATCACCAGCAGTGCAAGAACTGGTGTATGTCGAAGTGGACAAAATTACCAAAGCCAGAGAAAAACAATCTCTGCTTAGATACAAGAAAGCTTAATGAAAGGACGGTGAAAGATGCGTACCCGATTCAGAGCATAGAAGGTATTTTAAGTAGGCTAGATGAGACGCAATACATTAGTAGTGTAGACTTGAAATTTGCATCCTGGCAAATAAGGCTAGAGGAAAAAACTAGAGCCTACACAGTATTTACGATACCTGGCCGACCATTATACCAGTACGTTGTCATGCCGTTCGGCTTATGCAATGCGGCGCAGAGGCTGTGCAGGCTAATGGATAAAGTAATTCGTAAAGAGCTTAAATCTAATGTATTCGTCTACTTAGACGACTTGCTGGTCATATCCGCAGATTTCGATAGCCATTTGATTCTTATAGAAAAGGTAGCAGAGTGTCTGAGTAAAGCGAACTTGACCATCGGGCTAAAAAAATCTAAGTTCTGCTTCAAGGAATTATACTACTTAGGTTTCATTGTGGGAGGAGGAGTGCTGAGAACAGACCCGCAGAAAATTGAAGCAATAAGATCTATAACCCCTCCTAGAACAGTTAATGAAGTCCGCAGCTTCATAGGTACAGCAGGATCTAATAAGGAAAGGAATACAGTTTAAACTTACAGAAGAAGCTTTAAATAGCTTTAATAGATTGAAACTAGCCCTAACCACAACACCGGTACTAACACACCCAAATTTCAAGAAACGATTTTATATACAATGCGATGCTTCAAGCTATGGCGTAGGAGCGGTGCTCTACCAAAAAGATGATAATGAAAATGAGAAGCCAATATCTTACTTCTCTCAAAAGCTTAATAGCGCACAAATTAATTATAGTGTGACGGAAAAAGAATGTCTTGCTGCAGTATTGGCAATCGAACGATTCCGACCTTACATCGAGCTAATGCCGTTTACAGTCATTACAGACCATGCCAGCTTAAAATGGTTGATGTCATTGAGGGATTGAAATGGTAGGCTGGCAAGGTGGGCGTTAAAGCTGCATGCTTATGATTTCCAAATCGAACATCGGAAAGGGTCGGAAAATGTCGTGGCTGATACGCTGTCTAGACTATTGAAGGAAATTGATATGAACAAAGAGAGTATGTTAGGATTTGAAACATTAGAATTTGATTCTCAGGAATATAGAGATTTGGTAGACACGGTATCGAATAACACAGAAAAGTTGCCGGATATAAAAGTAGTTAATGGGTTAGTGTTTAAAAGAAATAGGCTAGATTCTGAAATAGAGAGCCAGGAGGAATGGAAGTGGAAATTATGGATTCCTAGTTCCTTGACGGATGTGTTAATACAGCCAGCAATTTACCTCTAAAGAATTCGCCAAAATGGTACAGACATATAGAATACAACACATGGGAACTGCATTACATTCACCATAGTCCAATGCGTCAGAGAGAGTGAACCAAAGTGTACTCTCTGCCATTAGGACATATATCAACGACGACCATAGGGAGTGGGACATTAACTTGCCCTCGATCGAAACAGCCTTACGTACCTCGGTGCATTCAGCTACTGGAATTAATTCCTTTTTTGCCTTATTTGGCCACAATATGTTCACCTTTGGGTCAGACTATAAACTGGCAAGACAATTAAAGGCGCTGGATGACAATGAAGTTGTGATTGAAAATGCTGATAGGTTAAAGTTAATAAGAGACGAGATTAAGCAGAACTTGCACAACGCATATGAAAAAAGTGCTGTGCGATACAATAGAGGTGCACGTATGGTGAGATTCGTTCCCGGGCAAGAAGTTTATAAGCGCAATTTCGTTCTGAGCGACTTCAACAAAAATCTCAATGCAAAGTTTTGCAGAAAGTTTACCAAGTGCAGGATATTGAAAGTTATAGGTAACAATATGTACGAGTTAGAAAATTTGGCAGGTACACCTCTTGGTATATACCATGCCAAGGACATCAAACAATGAGAATACAAACTGGTAATAGGGGCTAATTGTAGGTAATAAAAGTAAAGTATATTATAGAAAAGGTTTACGTACGCGTGAAGGATTTTAATTGCGGACAATAACTAGTAGGTCGGAGCTGTGTAATGGATTCAGTGTACAATTATTGCTTTAAATATGCCCAGATGCAAATGTTCTGATTGTCCAAGTGTTATATTGAGAAATTCGGTACTAACTATAACATAACACACAAAAAAATAAATAGTTTTGAGTGAAATGTACGTTTATTTAAACATTTTGTTAAATATATCCAATATAAAAAAAATCTTGTAAGAGGAAAGCAATTTGGGTGGTTTGATTTGTTGCAGGGCAGTGCGTTTGTTTTTAGTGAGGGTGTAGGAGTACGAACTTTGTTTACATACCGGATTTAAATAAATAAATTGATGGCCCGGCTAACTCATTTTGGGTAGCAGATCATTAGCTGTGTTCATTTACTGAAAATTGTTAACAATTGTTAACAATTTTTGATAGAAAGTGTTCATTAACTCCAAAAATTTTCAACGAGAGAGCGTCAAAAGAGAGCAACAAATTGAGACACAAAAAAATTGTTGAAAATTCTTGATAGTAAAATTTTTACTTTCAATAATTGTTCAAACAGCTGTTTTGTGTTTGTATTTACAAATCAAGTTTGCTAAAAGAAGTTGGGAAATAAAAATATTTTTGCAAAATTTAAGAAATTCTAAGTGAATGTTAATTTTTAAAGCGATGAAATATATTAATACGATAGAAAACCAATTTTTGTTTAATTTAGGACCAACCGCACAAAAATAAGATGTCTAAAGCAATGGAATTTAGCAACACAGGATCTAGTACATCAGGGCCAGAGGATGTTGCAGCAAATTTTAGTATTGCAAATATTATGAGTATCTAGATACTCGGTACTTTACACTATGGCGGTAGATAATCCAATTAGTTCATACATAAATATATTTAATGTTAATGTAAATTTGACTATGTAATTTAGACAATTAGCAGTATCTTGGAAACCATAAGAGGGAATTTCTTGAAATTAAAAAAAAGCTAATATGTACTAAATATTTCAAAATTAAAAAAATGTCAAAACGAAAAATCGCCAAAATTAAAAAGCGTTTAACGGAAAAAACACCAAAATTGCAAAAAAATTACTAAAACGCAAAAAATCACCAAAACTAAAAAGATCGCCAAAAAAACTTAAAAAAAAACCCAAAAACCGAAAAAAGTCGCCAAAACGAAAAAAACACTAAAACTAAAAATATCGTCAAAAACGAAAATTCGCCAAAAATGGAAAAAATCACCAAAGCGAAAAAAGCGTCAAAGCTAAAAAATCGCCAAACACCGAAAATTTGCTAAAACGAAAGTGTCAAACCCAAAAAATCGCTAAAACTAAAAAAATCAGCAAACACCGAAAAAATTCCCAAAACCCAAAAAAGCGCCAAAACTAAAATAAATCTCTAAAAAATCGTCAAAAAGTAAAAAAAACGTTAAAACAAAAAAAAAACGCTAAAACAAAAATATTGCCAAAACTAACGAAAATACACAAATAAACATACGTTATTCTGGCATATTCTGTGTTTCACAAAAAATAAAATAATGTGAATTTTCTTGGCATTGTTGTTATAAAAAATTATTTATAACAACAATGCTATGAGAAATACACATAATTTTATTTTTTTGTGAAACACAGAACATGCCAAAATGACGTTAACATAAAAATATTTCTGCAACTTTCGATTGATAATTGGTCCCAAAATGTAATCCATATATAAATTTTTTAAATATTGTACTTCATTACAAAATAATTTGTTTTTGTTTTCATTACCTCAAAAGTTTAAATTTTCAGATATGTACCCTTTTTTCAATTTCTTATTCAATTTTGTTGAAAAGAAATAATAATAAATGCCGAAATCACATTATTTTTATAGTAATAGGTACATATATTACATTTTTCCACATATAGGAGTAGTTATTAAGTACTCATATATACCTATATATTATAACACTATTTTAGCTTGAAAATTTTGGATGGTAAAGTGTTCATTTACTTTTTATTATTTTTGAGAGTAATTTTACAAAATTCCTTTTTACTCTCTCGTTGATGGAAAGTGATAGGAAAGTAAATGAACAAAGCTATTGTCGTGGGTGTAGCCTACGTTGGGCGCGGGGTTCAGAATCAATCATACTGTACACTGCCGTTTCTGCGATGATTCTGGAATCGTCAGAGTGTTGTTAGGTATGGGTGAGGAACGGCGAGGATGGTGGTTATGGTCAGGTAGACAGGCAAACAAAATAGAAAACTTTTTTTAGTGCCGAACAGGGACTTACTCATTAGGGATTAATTCGGCTCAGATCGAGAAGACAACAACAGCAATAGGCAATAGGGTAGGTGATCCACAACATAGAATAGCTATTTTTACAGGTAGAATAGAAATAATTAAATTCGAAGAAATACATGGATTTGATACTTAACTGCGTAAAAATAGGTGGAGCACGATTCAAATGCCATATATGAGATGTGGTTGGGATCAATGTATTTGTTGTGTTGTTCTAGATTTTATTATTTGTGTAAATTTTTATAATTGTTTGAATTTATTGAAATTAGAAATAATTAAAAGTATCTGTGTTGTTTTCTTTTGGGTAAAATGTGGATATGGCAAACACAAGGCGAATTAATGTCAAGTGGCCTAATCATTAACACAACATGCATGCAAAATTATTATTATTGTCTTTGCTTCTACGTTGATAAATCAAGTTGGGAGCTTTGCTCTGGTTTATATGTACTTTGACGGGAGTGTTTTGCCCAGCTGACAGCCAGCTGCGCTAATGAGGACACCTGGCACTTAATTTGCCTTGACGAAACAAAATGTATTCGGAGTACAGGCCGTCTATGGAAAGCACGGCATTAACATAGGAAGACTCATGGAAATATTAAAGAGAGGTTCTAAGCTAAGGTGGTGAACGTGTTCTCTTTAAACAAAAAAAATAATAATGTTCAAGGTGAAGGAAAAGAAGTGCATTCACCCTGTGCGTGTGTATATGAATATCATAAATGTTGGAAGTTTTGTAAGGCGTTTTGTTAGTGCAGAAATGCAGTTAGAGTAGCGCTTTGTGTTTTTCTGTCCGTAGTGTTGTTTGTGTCGGGTTGTAGCATCAAAAAAATATATATAGCTAATTTGATTAAAATAAAATAAAAATTTACTGAACAGTTAAAAAGTGGCTGACAACGAAGCAAAACTAAAATTAAATAATTTTATGAATTTGAACAAAAATTTATAAAAAAGTGGAACTTTTAAAAGTAATTATTAAAAACAGTAAAAAAATAAAAAAATTTAAATAAAAGTATATAAGCTACAAGTAATGAGGTAAACGGCGGCTACACAACTTCCAAAAGCATAAAAAAGGTACATATTGCATCTAAAGGACGAAACCAGATTTCACACAGAAACTTAGGAAAATAATTCGTAAGTTGACATTTTGATGTAAAATAAGATGCGTGAATATAATGAGAAAATTTTATACAGTGCAGCATATTTATAATATACAGTCGTGCTAGAGGAGAAAGGGTCCAGAGAGTTGGCCATCGAAACTAGGCTCATACGATTTAGGACTACAGAATTTAAAAAAACCTAACGATCGAAATCTGGTAATGTAACCATTTTATATTTATTTGTATCGTCCGTTAAAAAGCAGATAGTACCGTGGGAAGTGGCACAAAAATAACTAGAGTCCATGCTAACTTAGGTGAAATTCATGAAAGCTAGTATAGTTCACAACCACAGCGAAAAAATTATAGTAAAGAACCATAAATCATTAGTATTACTCCACAGTGGCATGAGGGTATAACGAAAGGGATAAATTTAGTTAAATATACATGTTAGTTTTAAATCGTCTGAATCTTACTATATATTATTAAATTTAGTGTTATTTGTAAAAGGATCCGACTAGGGGTAATTGATTTAACGAAATCGGGAAAAGGACCAATATAACAATTTGAAATTTTATGATAAAGCTAAGCCCACCATTAAAATCTACCTTAAAGAGCTCTTTCAGGAAAGGATACAGGGAAACTTAAGGCGTTAAAAAAAGCGGGTAAAGGTTTGTGAGGGACTGGAGGCCAAATGAAACGATAGGCCTATGATGGTTTGGTAAGTTGGTGGAAAAGGAAAATAGTAGTAGTAGGGGTCATTAATGATAATAATAATGGCTAAGGTAGGGAGGGCGACGAGCTTTGGGAAAATTACACCACAACCCCTATATAAATAATGATCTGCTGTATTGAACGATAGGGCATAGTAAAGAGTAGGTTGTTTTTATTTGACTAGTATTTAAATTTTGTTGTTGTACGAAATGTTGGTTGTGTGTTGTGGGCATAGTTCCCACGCCCCGAAGGTGAGCTAGTAGAGGTGGCAGCACCAGCCGCAAGGATAATCTCATAGTTTCGTAACAAATGCTGCCAAATACTTTCTTATTGTCATTTATTAAATAACTGAATATTTATCTATTTGTTAATATATTTACAATTTACAATCTATTTACAATTTCTTATTAACAAGCATGTGTAAAGGTGCCATCTTAAACATCTTACCCTGCAAAAATCGCGACTAGTCCATACATGCGTGTAAGGACTACTCCATAATGGACCAGAACTAGTCCCAAACTACCACAAACGTATGCATTAGACGTGATCCATTTAACATTGCGATGTCCTAGGACTGGGTCACGTGGTCCAGCTTTGCATTACATCGGACTAACCCAAAAACTAGACCATGTAACTACTCAATGGAGCACCTACAGGGGCTAGTTTTGACTCTAGTCTATGTCACTACTCCATGGTTCACAAACAGAAAACTAGTTTTCATTTTCACTTTGTAGTCTACGTAAATGATTTTCCCTCTGCTTTAATAAGTCTCCTTTTATGATGGGAGCCAAACTGCATTTTTGATTTCTTATGAACAAAACTCACTTTTATTTGTTTTTTCGCTTTTACCGAAAAAATAAACTTTTAATTACAAAAATTCATTATAACCACAAATAAACTTTTGTGCTATCAGGCCTACTATATTGCTGGTAATTAATGGTATTTTATAAATAAATTCTTGGCAGCACTACATTTCATGCTAAAACACGAACATTTGTTTGAAATGGTTCATAGCTGCATTCAGTGTTGCCAGAAAAGTTTTACCTCATGTCCCCAATATAAGCAATGATGTCCCAAAAAATCCCCAAGTTTGTCCCCAAAACATATTTTTATAATAAGCACTATCATTCAATTAAAATAATTTTTTAATCCTTTGCGTATTTTATTACGTCGAAATATTATCATTAATTTGATTTTGCCATATATGATCCTACATACATAGATTTTTACATATATATCTTTCACTTTTAATTACACAGCGGTTGATTACGATGACATCATTAGTTTTTCCCTAGCAGCTATAGTTTTAAAGATAAAGTGACATTTCATATTTGTATAATTAATCGCTTAATATTTCACGAATGGTCCTCAAAACCTTAAAATAGTTTCTGGATTATGAATCCACACGAAAATCTCTTTTATTTGAGTAGACTCACATTGGTGGTATACCAGGATATATTACTGTTTTTGCAAGCATGTTAAAAATCGTGCGTTACTTGTTAAGTCCTTAATTTGTTGTATTTGCAGATTTTCTGAAATCAATCTAACTGATCCTTATGTATTTTTATCCGCTGATTACGAAAATAATGTTAGTTATTTCTATCACCTCTTGTTTTAGAGATATTGTGAATTATAACGCCATCTTCCTCTGTTAGTTAGACAGCCAGCCTGCTCTTTCCAGCATGGCGAGACACCCAGCACAATGTCAGTTTATTATGAGCCTCAAGTTCATTAAGATATCGATGATCATACGTTGACAACACGTAACTGATTTTTACAACTTGTCAGTTGAAGAAATCACATTATAATTGAAGCAATGTGGTACAAGTGTAAAAACTAAAAACAACAACAAGTTAATAAAAAAATTGAGTTAGATGCAGGAATCAACACTTTATAATAATATCTATCACTAAAAAAACTTCAGAACTCTTTGATAACCTCAAAAAAATTTATGTATAACAAAGTAAAAAAAAGTAAAATGCATAGGAACAAAAAATTTTGTAGCTTAATTACTCAGAATTTTCTTTTTCCACTTGTACCCCTCTGCTTCTCAGCTCCGCAATCGGGCCAAAAGCGCTACTAATCGGAAATAAAATAACTGAAAATTTGTTAGTATATACTATTAACTATTTTCGGTTAATTTCTTCTGAAGATATATTACTGTTTCCGTGTTTCCTTTCATGTCCCTACCATTTCCAACTATTGAATATGCAAATCAGTATTTTTCGGAAGAGCGCATAGACCATTAATTGTGAACATAAAATCAGCGTCTTCCTAAATATGAAAGTTTTAAACTATTTTATATTGACTTTTCAATCCTATATGGGAAATTCAGTATTTTGCAGTGGGGCGTGTTGTAGAAATTGGAGGACCACGCTCACGAATCTAAAAAGCGTATTTGTTGCATTCTAATCTTTTAAGCATTTCTTTGCTAGTACAGCTAAATATTGTAAACAAATTTCTTTAAACTCTGTTGGGTCTGAAAGTAATACCAATTCTCATTTCTCTGAACATCCTATGCCAACATCAATTTCGGCCTCAATTTATTCAATTTATATCGTGATGCATTCAAACAAATGAAATTCATCAAGTGATACACTATTTTAAAATAATTTAAATACCTACTAACGAGTGATTTTTTTGCTATTATCTTTTTGGCAACACTAGTTTTGACAGCTCACGCACGTTTTGTATCTTGTGTCACTGTCAAACATCTTCAGTTTGGTCTATAATTTAATCATGAATCGTCTTACAAACGAACAACGCTTGCAAATTATTGAATTTTATTACCAAAATGCGTGCTCTGTTAAGAAAGTTCATCGAGCGCTTTCTGGTTGAATTTCTGGTTGAATGGATACGTGAACAAGCAAAACTGCCGTATTTGGAGTGAAGAGCAGCCAGAAGCATTGCAAGAGCTACCAATGCATCCACAAAAAACAACCGTTTGGTGCGGATTATGGGCTGGCGGCATCATTGGGCCGTATTTCTTCAAAGATGATGCGAATCACAACGTTACTGTGAATGGTGAGCGCTACCGTGCGATGATAACAAACTTTTTTCTGCCCAAAATGGAAGAGCTTGACTTGCATGACATGTGCTTTCAACAAGACGGTGCCAGATGCCACACAGCACGCGAAACAATGGACCAATTGAGAGGCGAGTTCGGTGAACAGTTTATTTCACGCTTGGGACCAGTCAATTGGCCGCCCAGATCGTGCGATTTAACGCCTCTAGACTATTTTTTGTGGGGCTATGTTAAGGCTAATGTCTATAGCGACAAGCCCGCTTCGATTGACGCACTGGAAGCCAACATTGCCAACATTATTCGTGAGATACCGGCCGAAATGTTGGAAAGAGTATGCCAAAATTGGACTAAACGGATGGACCATTTGAGGCGCAGCCGCGGCCAACATTTGCATGAAATAATCTTCAAACATTAAATTATATCGACCCAACTATCGATCCAAATAAATATTTCATGCATTTTTCTGAATTTTATGTGTTTTTTTTTTACTTTCCGATAGTTCTTATAAAATCACCCATTACAAATAGAAAAAAATTAATGTGCTTATAATTAGAAATCCCCAAACCCTCCCCACGAAAATTTGTCCCCAAATAAAAGTTGAAAACCCCAATTTGGGGACAAATCCCCTCATCTGGCTACACTGGATGCATTACATAGGACCATGTTGTAACTAGTCCATATCATCTAAAATGGACCATGTAGGCCAATAATTTTTGCAGGGTAATAAGTTACAATAAAAATACATGCTTGGCAGCACTACGTTTTTATTTAAAAATAAGTCGTGCGTATAAAGGCCGGGGCACATAGAATCCGTCGTACGTTATACGTCGCCTTTTTCAACTGACATTAACGTAACGACGGAGGAGGTTGACACAATGAGTACTTTGTTGACGGATATTAAAACAACTGTTTTTTCTTCGCATGTTTCTGCAGATAAATTTGATTTGATTTTATTTATTTATTTTATTTGTTTTTATTGTTGTATTTAATTTTTGGTGCCAAACAGCAGAAAAAACTAAATCGAAACAAAGCAAAAAACCAACTGATAGCTGTCAAAGTACTCGACGTACGTTAAAAGTTGGCCAACTTTAGTACTTTGCGTTGACGGAAACGTACCGAATGTGACTAAGCTCATAAGAAAACATGTATTTCAACTTAGTTGTCAGTTGAAAAAGGCGACGTATAACGTACGACGGATTCTATGTGTCCCGGCCTTAAACGTACTAAATGATAACTTAAATATTGGTTACACTACGTCTTGATGAGCAAATTTTTTGTTATAACAATGAACAAAACGTCGGCAGAGCTGTTAACAAAAATTTGTTAAAGCACAGTATTCAGGTCAAAACGCATGACACAAGCATCGTGTGCGTGTGCATGAAGCTATTACCATACCATGTTATAATGAACCACATGTAAAATTGCATATAAAACTCTCTTTATGTCCAGAGCTTGAAAGCTCTAAGTATGAAACATTACTATATTAGTTTACCTTGTTATTGTCTTTCTTTAATACATGCATGACCTATTTCGAATAGACGTCAACGTAAGCGAAAAATCATAAGATAAATTAAAATTATTTTATTATAAGCTAAGAGCAAACTAAATGTCAAATTATATATAAAAGCTTTTCTCGTACTGAGTTTGACAGTTCTATTTATAATCTACTGCTTTGTTGCGTCTGGTATCGGCAGACCGGATTATTTACCGGCGTCACCCTAATGGGTTCCTGCATATCAGACCATACACTGCTCCAGCATACTGACATCACCAAGCCATGCAGGCATGCTGGCGTAATATTCGTTTCCCATTTTATTTTTGTATGTATTTTAATACTTTTTTTTGGTACAAAAAAATATTGCAATTTTTGCATTAATTTTTGGGTAAAGTTGCTTTTCTTTTCCGTTTTTCTTTGTTGTGACTTCGATTTTTACCACTTTAGGTTTTAGGGTTGGGTCATGTAATCTGCTTTTTGCATTTAAGCACTTTTTATATGTTCTAGTTTGTTGAATTATTGTATGATAAGTAAAAATTGACTTGGAATTTATTTTGAAACTCATTTTTTTATATTTTTTACCATTAAACAATTAAATGTAGTTTTCCACATTTTACGCGTATCGTATGAATTTTTTTTCTTCTGCAATGCACATAAAAATCATATTGTTGGTGTCTATTGTGAATGAAAACAGTGTTGTATTTATATGTTCGGTATTCATTCATAAATGTGCACAAAAATAGCACCATGTCATGTCGCCATATTTATGTCTTGACAAGTGGAAATTTATGTATGTATTTTGTAAGCAAGTGGAAAATGGCAGGAAAATGGAAAAATTTATGGAACAAGTAAAGGGTTTAGTTTAGTATCACTTAGAGAAAGGACGCCATTAGTCAAAACCAAGTCGGAGGAGTCAGAACAGAGTAAAAAAAATAAAACAAGTGCGTTGAAAGCTTAAGTGTTTTTTTTTGTAAAATAAAACAGTTTATTTTAAATAAAATATTAAATATAACCGAAAAATCACATTAGTGGGCAAATCAAGTTGTTTGCAAAGTGCTACGTATTAAACAAAAAAAAAGGTAAAATAAGTGTATATAAAAAAATGCATATATAAATGAATTTGTAATAAATAGGCGAACAACAACAAATACATACACCGCCAGAAGACTGTCTTATGCAACGGGTAACCACTCAGAGGCTGAAAATCCTAGCCGGCGAACCTGTAAGAAAACAAAGGAAACAGGTAAAATTTATTGTATCGGCAATTAGGTATTTAAAGAAGCCATTACCTGATATAAAGTACCCAGCATATATGTATAGATATATATATACATGTAATACATATATATACATAGACTCCCTCCATTTTTTATTTCTGCAAAGACGCGAAAGCTTCGCGCATTTTGGGGTTTAGCGCCATCAATATTTTTTTCATCAACAGGGCGCCAAGCCATATTAGAAATCCCGAAAGAAAAAGAAAGACATTTTTGTGTTAACATTTATTAAAAAAAAGAAAATAGAAAATATAATAAATTAAAAAAAGGAGACTTAATCGAAGAAAAAAAAAATATTGCAAGTTTTAAATAAGCTTATAGGTTAAGGTAGTGTTTTTTTGTGTGTGTTAATTGTTAGTGCCTAAATAAAAGAAAAGAAAGTGTTTTTATAGAGATTTTTGTTCGCGCATAGAAAGCCTAAAACGCATAGAGAATTTGTAGAGGAATATTTAACGTCTATTTTAGTATCGTCCAAAAACAGTATAGGGACGAAACGAACTGCCTAAGAGAGCTCCTTTAGGTAGGGTGTTAAATGTATATTAGATAAATTTTTGTTCTTTTTGCTCATTTCCCGTTTACAAGTTTTTTAGAGTTTAGGATTTTCTACCCTCAGTTGTTTTTGCGTTTGGTAGATACATTTGTTTTCTTTTATATTTTTGCATAAGCCAGATTTTGTTTTATTTATTTAGGCAAAAACAAGTGTTAGGTTTTTTTATTTTAATGTTAGGTTAATTGTGTATCTTTATGTTAGTCAAACGATTTAGGCTAAGTTTTTTTTATTGATAGTTAATAATAAAAATCTAAAAAAATATAACAAAAGAAAAAATTTATAAAAATAATATTAGGCTAGTTCGTGTAGTTTTTAGGAAATTTTGATTTGTTAGTTTTAAGATTTTTATTTAAATAAATATGTGAATTGTTTTAAGTGTTAAAAACGAATATGTTTGTGTGCTAAACTTTTTTGTTCGGGTGAGGTAATGTGAGGCTAGTGCGGTAAGTGTGTGTGGATTTTGGGGGAACAAAAAAATAACATTTATCAGGAGTGTTTGTGTCCCAGGTAGGGAGGGCAAGTAGTGGACGTCCACCATGTCCACTCTCCCAATTGTTTCCGTGTTTGTGTAGTTTTTTTTGTATTATAGTTTTTGTTCAATTTTAATTGTTCGTGGTTCTGCTGTGGTTGTGGGTTGGAACCTGCCCTGCGGATGCCTGCGTTGAGCTGGCTGGCATCACAACCGTAGCGGCCAAGAGTCACGTAACAATATGGCGCCCAAACAAAGTGAAACATTTGAGTAATTTTAGTGTACAAAACATCAAAGTACATGTGTTTCAATAGAACCATTAGTTTTTTTATACAATAGCCAAATTGACATTGAAGTGTACTTGATGTTTGTTAGTAATTTATTATTTGTTACCCTATAGGCCGAGAGCTTATAGGCCGTAAATACTAAATACAAATTAGTGTTTGCTGTGCAAATTTTAGATTTGCTATAGATTCAATTTACAATTTTCTAGTCATACCAATACATTTAATACTTTTTTTGGCGTTAGCTTGGGAGTTTTAAATTATGAAAACATCCTATTGGACGTCCTAAGTGTTATAGATTTTGTTTTTTGTTCGTAATTATGTAGTTTCAGTCTGAAATCTAATTGTGTGGCAAAGTGAATGAAAATAACCGTTTTGAAATTTAATCTTCAGAAGCCTGTAGTATTTTCATAATCATAAAAACACAATTAGAATGAAAAATCCCCAATATAATTACCATAGCCGCTCTGAAAAGTTCAGGGGTCTGTAGTATGGTGGCTATAAAGGGGTAAGCAATGTTTTTTGGTCCGGAGTGTAAAATGGAGTTTTGGTATCCGCTCTGAGCTAGGCCTCAGATGCGTGCATGACTAAAGCCAAAATTTTAGGCTCTAGTATAAGCCAAATAGCATTGGCAAAGTGCTTTTGTTTAGATTTTGCCTAGGAAACAATTTAGGAGACCCGTAAAAGGGTGCTTAAAATTATTAAATAAAAAAATGAAACCACACACGTCAGGTAACCGGTCATCATCATAACCAAACCCGAGTAGTGTCATAATTTACTGTTTATTGTGAAACTAATCATTATTTTTTTTATTTTTTTTAACAAAACTAACTATTCTGAAACTAACAATTTGATTCGGTCAGTGTTTCAGTCAATGTAGTATAGTTTGTGTGTAATTCGGTCAGTGTTTTAGTCATTGTAGTATAGCTTGTGTGTAGAATTAGCCCTATTAATTATTATACTTATATTTTAAATTATTTTTCATTTATCATTAATACAATAACTTTTTAATAATTTTACGAATTTTATTTTTATTAATTTTTTTTCTTATTAATTGACTTATGCTGTTTTAGTCTATGTTAGTAAATAATTTATACTTCTAGTAGGATACTATTTGTCTGTATTATTATTTTTATTAGTAAATTAGTGATTGATTTTAGTAGATTTTTGTGTCAGTCCTTGACCAATAAGTGTCGAGTGTTGCCAGTTCACATTATTTTTTCAGATTTTTCAAATTTTTAATTATTTATTTATATACAATTTTGAACATAACCATACCGGATTTACGACCATTATTTAAAATTTTTTCTGCCGTTACCAAAAAAATTTTTTAAATACAATTAAACATTGTTTTTTTTTGGGAAGCTAAGTGCGAGTTTTTGACAGTGATTTTTAGCGTTTTATGGCCGAGCCTTCTAGCGACAAAGGTAAAACTTTGGCAAGAAGGTCAGATAGTCTAAAGAGGCATAGGGAGCGAAACCTATCTTTTGATTTGAACAGATCTTCACCCCAGGTAAAAGAGAAATATTTTAAAGATAGTAATTCGATTAAAATGGCTACCAACAATCCACAAATTTCTGATTTGTCAGGGACCATTAATACTCAGGGTGCTATACCGAAAAAAGCAAATAATGTTTCAGATAAGGACATCCACCAGCGGGACTTATCTCCATCAGTTAGGGCCATGGTCCATGAAAGCGTAAGTGACATGAAAGCCAATTTAGACCGTGCGATTAATAAGTTTGTGGAGGAAAGAATAGGCTTTGAAATGAGAAAAGTTAACGAAAATATCGCCCAGCTAGCAAACGCAGTGAGAAGCCTGTCGGATAGGGACAGAAATAGACCTGGGCAAAATCAGCAGCCGCCTAGATACGATTTTCCCCCTCCAGCCATGGCAAACCCTGCTCATGACGGATGGAAAATACGTATCGATAAATTTGGCCTAGAGTTTAAAGGCAATCAAGGGGGGGCGAGACCAGTTGTCTGTGGAAGAGTTCATTTTTAGACTCGAACACATGCAGCGACAATATAGAATGCCGTGGGAGGAAATCCTTCGGGATTTTCATCTGCTGATCTCAGGATCAGTGCAGCAGTGGTACTGGGCTCTACTCCAGACCACTGTTATATCAGAATGGAGCACCCTGCGATTAGCTTTGTTAAATAGATTTAAAACGGTACGGTCAAATTGGGAGCTCATGCAAGAGCTTGTAGAGCGAAAGCAGCAACCAGGCGAATCCATTGACGATTATTTTCACAGCCTTAACGTGTTGAGGGCCAGGTTAGAAACGCCGGTAGCGGAGGGAGAAATGATAAAAATAGCTAAAAGAAATCTGAGGGAGGGAATAGCCCGAATTGTATACCCGATGAATGTGAGTTCGGTCGAAAATCTGCGCATGGAGTGCATTGAGGCCGAAAGGACTTTTTCGCGTAATTCCGCGCGAAATATTCCGCCTCCGCCCAGCAGAGCCCCGAGATATGTGAGCGAAGCTGTTGTTGACCTTGAAGAAAGTGATTCAGAACTTTTAACTGAACTAGCAGCCATTAACAGCCCACCGATCTGTTGGAACTGCCAGCAAAAAGGGCACATTTTTAAAGAATGTCCTTCGACTCAAAGGACCCTGTTTTGTTACCGGTGTGGCAAACCGGACACTATTACTCCTAATTGTCCTCAATGCTCACAAGACCGGGGAAACTCGCGGAGGGGCGCGGCTTTGAACGGGGTCCGCGGTCCAGCGAAACTGCCCGAAATAATCCCCGATAAATCTCCTAAATCCCCTGAATTTTCAAAAATAAAACATTTATTACCACTAGAAATTAGGGCAGAAAATTATGAAAAAGTCAAGGAGCGCATTTTCAATCACTCCAACAATTCTTTTAGCCCAAAGCATTCACTGGAAACAAATAATATCGGCAAAGACCAAAATTTAAACTTAGAAAAAAATTCTAGCCCAAATTCAGGCAAGTGGCAACACATTTTAAAATTACGAACTGATTTTATTGAGAGAAAGCGGCAGCGACATCTATTGGCCGATTCCGTCAAATATTGTAGCTCAAGATCCGATCCGAGGCCTTATGCCGAAGTTCAATTAAATGGTAAAGTCATTAAAAGCCTCTTGGACTCAGGCGCGTCCATGAGCCTTTTAGGAAAAAATTGCCGCGAAATTATTAGCGAGTTAAACGCGGATATTATCCCTATTTATAGCAACGTGCGCACCGCTACAGGCCAACGACATCGCGTGCTAGGCAAAAGCCAATTATGTGTCGAATATAATGGTAAAAATCACAAGATCACTTTTTATTTATGTCCGGAACTAGACCAGGAACTTTACCTGGGCGTAGATTTTTGGCAGGCTTTTGAAATAGCGCCTGAAATTGCTCAGAGCTTACGCGATGAGCATGAAAATCACAAATTAAACAAACATGTGTTAACCGCTGATCAACAACAACAATTGGATGAGGTAGTAAAAAAGTTTCCCTCATTCGAAGAAAAAGGTCTGGGTTGCACTCAATTAGAAAAACATGAGATTAAATTAATACCCGGCACGAATCCGATCAAGGATAAACATTATCCAATTTCTCCGGCAGTACAGGCCATAGTGTATGAGGAACTAGATAATATGTTACGATTAAATGTGATCGAGGAGAGTAACAGCCCGTGGTCAAACAGGACCACTGTAGTTCGAAAGCCGGCAAAAATCGCTTCTGTCTTGACGCGCGCAAATTGAACGCGGTCACTGTAAAAGACGCGTATCCGCTGCAGAACATAGACGGGATTCTGAGTCGCATAGATCAAACGCATTACATAAGCAGCGTCGACCTGAAGTATGCCTTCTGGCAAATCGAGCTAGAAGAAGAAGCCAAGCCTTATACCGCTTTTACGGTGCCAGGTCGACCGCTGTACCAGTTTCGCGTAATGCCGTTTGGTCTATGCAACGCGGCGCAACGTCTATGTCGCCTGATGGACAGAGTGATACCGGCGAGGCTGAAACCAAATGTTTTTATCTATTTGGATGACCTCCTCATAATATCCGAAGAGTTTTCGAACCATTTAAAATTGCTCGAGCAAGTGGCCGAGTGCCTGGCAAAGGCCAACTTAACAATAGGACTTAAAAAGTCAATGTTTTGTTTTAGAGAGTTGCGATACTTAGGATTCATCATAGGTGGCGGCGTATTGAGGACTGACCCCGAAAAGGTCAAAGCGATACAGCAAATTTCGCTGCCAAAATCGCCCAGGGATGTTAGAAGCTTTTTAGGGACTGCTGGATGGTACAGGCGCTTCATAAAAGATTTTGCCTCCATCTCAGCAGCCCTAACTGATACGCTCAAAAAAGGTAAAAAGTTTGAGATTACACCTGGCGCGATTGAAGCGTTTGAGGCGTTAAAAGTATCGCTGACGACAGCGCCTGTTCTACGCCACCCCGATTTTTGCTTGCCGTTTTTCATCCAATGCGACGCGTCAGAGTTCGGAATAGGGGCAGTATTATTTCAGAAAAATTCAAGTGGTGAGGAAAACCCCATTGAATTTTATAGCCAAAAGCTCACGGCATGCCAAAGAAATTATTCGGTCACCGAAAAAGAATGCCTTGCAGCTGAACTTCACGGTCATCACGGACCATGCGAGCCTGAAATGGCTTATGTCGTTAAAAGACCTTAGTGGTCGCCTTGCTAGGTGGTCATTACAGCTGCAGGCATACGATTTCGTGATCGAACATCGTAAGGGGGCTGAGAATGTGGTAGCGGACATGCTTTCGCGCCTGTCTATCGAAGCCGCCGAGATCTCCGAAGAAAGTTTCTTCGATTTTGAAACTACAGCCTTTGAATCCGAAGACTATTAAGAATTGGTCAAAAGCGTCGAACAAAATCAATCAAAGCTACCAGATTTACACGTAGATGAAGGCAAAATATACAAAAAAACTATTTTTGAGAGTCTCGATAATATGGGTGAAAATTAGCTTGGAAGTTGTGGGTTCCAAATGATATCACTCACATTCTAATCGAAAAAGCCCACGACAGCATGACCGCAGCCCATGGTGGCATGCGAAAAACCCTAGACCGGCTAAAAAGATTTTTCTATTGGCCAAAAATGGCAACTCAGGTCCAAAATTATATCCGAAATTGCAAAACTTGCAAAGAAACAAAGTCAGTAAACCAACACATAATGCCGACTATAGGGGCCGAAGTGCAAACCGATATACCTTTTCGGAAAATATATATCGATTTCTTAGGTAAATACCCCAGGTCGAAAACCGGAAACGCATATATCTTCATTGTGGTTGATCATTTTTCTAAATTTTGTTTCTTAAAGGCCATGAAAGAGGCAACGGCCAAAAATGTAGTGCAGTTTTTAGTGCAGGAATTGTTTCAAAAATTTGGAGTACCGGAAGTACTGCATAGTGACAATGGTCAGCAATTCATTTCGGCAGCATTTATCGAAATGATTGATACCTACCGAATAAAACACCTTAAAACCGCATTTTATTCACCCCAGTCTAATGCGGCCGAACGGGTAAACCAATCTGTGCTAGCAGCCATAAGGGCGTATCTCGAAAAAGATCAGCGGGCTTGGGATCTGTACCTCCCTGAAATAGAATGTGCAATGCGCACATCAATACATGCTGCTACGGGAGTAACACCGTTTTTCGCCTTATTCGGGCACAATATTTACTCAAATGGAGCAGACTATCGGTTGGCCCGGAAACTAAAATCGCTGTCAGAACACCAAATTACAGATTTACAACAAAAGGATAAGTTAAGTTTAATTCGCGAAAAAATTAAAAACAACCTCAAGGAAGCCTACGATAAAAGCGCAAGTAGGTATAATAAAATGGCGCGAGTTGTAAAGTTTAGTCCGGGACAAGAGGTGTACAGGAAAAACTTTGCACTATCGGATTTTAAAAACAACATAAATTCAAAATTTTGTCGCAAATATCTAAGATGTCGCATTAAAAGACCAATTGGAAACAATATGTATGAGCTTGAGTCGCTCCAAGGCAAACGAATTGGCACTTCATGCGAAAGACATCAAAATCTGATAAATAGTGCAATATTTTTTCAATCTGTGATAATTAGGGTTAATAAGATAGAGGTTAGTCTGTTTAGTCTGTGATATTAGGGTTAAGGTGCAATATAGATTAAGTTTATGTTGTGTCTGTCCCGTTTTTTTTTATACCTGACTTCCTTTTTTTCGGATAAACCCTAAACTGTCCACTAAACGACTTTAAACTGTAATGGAGTACCTGATAATTAATAAAACCCTATGTATAGAAAGTCTGTCCACTAAACAAAGTCTAATTGAAAACCAATGTACCTGATCTAAGCAAAACAATAGCAAATAATAATCTATCAAAGTATTGTGTTAGTAAGGGTTTTGTTTTATTTTTAGGGAAGACGAACACGTATTACAAAAAGATATAAAAAAATTATAAAATAACTCACAAAAGAAAAATAAGTAGCACGGCAGCGCAGTAAAAGGGAACCACCCTAATAACCTAGATAGATGAACAAAAGAAAGTTAAAACATACATATAGATAGATACATCAAAAACTTACCTGATTACCCGGCTTGAGACTTTCAGGGTGTGGGAGTTCCCCACGTTTGGCCGAAGCACTCACGACCCACTTTGTCCCATCCGCACACCGTTTCCCCCGACGTACACTTGTTGGCAACGGAGTTTTGTTGCGTCTGGTATCGGCAGACCGGATCATTTACCGGCGTCATCCTAATGGGTTCCTGCATATCAGACCATACACTGCTCCAGCATACTGACATCACCAAGCCATGCAGGCATGCTGGCGTAATATTCGTTTCCCATTTTATTTTTGTATGTATTTTAATACTTTTTTTTGGTACAAAAAAATATTGCAATTTTTGCATTAATTTTTGGGTAAAGTTGCTTTTCTTTTCCGTTTTTCTTTGTTGTGACTTCGATTTTTACCACTTTAGGTTTTAGGGTTGGGTCATGTAATCTGCTTTTTGCATTTAAGCACTTTTTATATGTTCTAGTTTGTTGAATTATTGTATGATAAGTAAAAATTGACTTGGAATTTATTTTGAAACTCATTTTTTTATATTTTTTACCATTAAACAATTAAATGTAGTTTTCCACATTTTACGCGTATCGTATGAATTTTTTTTCTTCTGCAATGCACATAAAAATCATATTGTTGGTGTCTATTGTGAATGAAAACAGTGTTGTATTTATATGTTCGGTATTCATTCATAAATGTGCACAAAAATAGCACCATGTCATGTCGCCATATTTATGTCTTGACAAGTGGAAATTTATGTATGTATTTTGTAAGCAAGTGGAAAATGGCAGGAAAATGGAAAAATTTATGGAACAAGTAAAGGGTTTAGTTTAGTATCACTTAGAGAAAGGACGCCATTAGTCAAAACCAAGTCGGAGGAGTCAGAACAGAGTAAAAAAAATAAAACAAGTGCGTTGAAAGCTTAAGTGTTTTTTTTTTTGTAAAATAAAACAGTTTATTTTAAATAAAATATTAAATATAACCGAAAAATCACATTAGTGGGCAAATCAAGTTGTTTGCAAAGTGCTACGTATTAAACAAAAAAAAGGTAAAATAAGTGTATATAAAAAAATGCATATATAAATGAATTTGTAATAAATAGGCGAACAACAACAAATACATACACCGCCAGAAGACTGTCTTATGCAACGGGTAACCACTCAGAGGCTGAAAATCCTAGCCGGCGAACCTGTAAGAAAACAAAGGAAACAGGTAAAATTTATTGTATCGGCAATTAGGTATTTAAAGAAGCCATTACCTGATATAAAGTACCCAGCATATATGTATAGATATATATATACATGTAATACATATATATACATAGACTCCCTCCATTTTTTATTTCTGCAAAGACGCGAAAGCTTCGCGCATTTTGGGGTTTAGCGCCATCAATATTTTTTTCATCAACAGGGCGCCAAGCCATATTAGAAATCCCGAAAGAAAAAGAAAGACATTTTTGTGTTAACATTTATTAAAAAAAAGAAAATAGAAAATATAATAAATTAAAAAAAGGAGACTTAATCCAAGAAAAAAAAAATATTGCAAGTTTTAAATAAGCTTATAGGTTAAGGTAGTGTTTTTTTGTGTGTGTTAATTGTTAGTGCCTAAATAAAAGAAAAGAAAGTGTTTTTATAGAGATTTTTGTTCGCGCATAGAAAGCCTAAAACGCATAGAGAATTTGTAGAGGAATATTTAACGTCTATTTTAGTATCGTCCAAAAACAGTATAGGGACGAAACGAACTGCCTAAGAGAGCTCCTTTAGGTAGGGTGTTAAATGTATATTAGATAAATTTTTGTTCTTTTTGCTCATTTCCCGTTTACAAGTTTTTTAGAGTTTAGGATTTTCTACCCTCAGTTGTTTTTGCGTTTGGTAGATACATTTGTTTTCTTTTATATTTTTGCATAAGCCAGATTTTGTTTTATTTATTTAGGCAAAAACAAGTGTTAGGTTTTTTTATTTTAATGTTAGGTTAATTGTGTATCTTTATGTTAGTCAAACGATTTAGGCTAAGTTTTTTTATTGATAGTTAATAATAAAAATCTAAAAAAATATAACAAAAGAAAAAATTTATAAAAATAATATTAGGCTAGTTCGTGTAGTTTTTAGGAAATTTTGATTTGTTAGTTTTAAGATTTTTATTTAAATAAATATGTGAATTGTTTTAAGTGTTAAAAACGAATATGTTTGTGTGCTAAACTTTTTTGTTCGGGTGAGGTAATGTGAGGCTAGTGCGGTAAGTGTGTGTGGATTTTGGGGGAACAAAAAAATAACATTTATTAGGAGTGTTTGTGTCCCAGGTAGGGAGGGCAAGTAGTGGACGTCCACCATGTCCACTCTCCCAATTGTTTCCGTGTTTGTGTAGTTTTTTTTGTATTATAGTTTTTGTTCAATTTTAATTGTTCGTGGTTCTGCTGTGGTTGTGGGTTGGAACCTGCCCTGCGGATGCCTGCGTTGAGCTGGCTGGCATCACAACTGTAGCGGCCAAGAGTCACGTATCAGCTTTGGGCAGCTTATCTTATTATGACTGTGAGGCATACATGCTTGTACGCTTACCAATTACACATATAGCTAAGTACTCTGTTCAAATTTGCGAAAAATTTTGATCAACATTAGTTTTTTCATACGAAAAATATGACAAATAACCAATTATAAAAGTATGCTGCAATTATATGTTTAAAAAAAAACCCAATGTGTTTGTTATAAATTCCACACGAAAAAAGTGTTGCTCATATGATTTCGCATGAAGACTCAAAATGTTGTAGATACATTTCATATGTTTTTCACAAAATAAACCGAGTTCTACTTCTGCAACAATTTTTCATGAGA
Source organism: Panzeria rudis (assembly GCA_956483635.1). NCBI lineage: Eukaryota > Metazoa > Arthropoda > Insecta > Diptera > Tachinidae > Panzeria > Panzeria rudis. The sequence continues at coordinate 91,918,658 of OY101447.1, read as the reverse complement.
AATTCGTGACAATTTTTTATATGAACTTTTGACAGTAGTTCGCACGAAATGACGAACACAAAACCATGCTTTAAGCTAATTTTTGAAATTTGTTTTTTTAGAAATATTAAATGAAAGCCTTGCCGCATTTACGAAATAGGAACAAATAATTTGGAATTTTTTTTACAAAATGTGTAGTTTTTGGAAATAATTTAATAAGAGGTGGCTCTGTGAATGTGATTTTAAGTCTTATATATACAATTTTTCGTGAAAATTTAATACGAGAATTAAATCACTTTCAAGTTGTACTTTCCCAGCGTTGCCATTATTTATTTTTCTTCATTCCCATTTTTCTGATTTTTGTTCTACAAACTTTTTTGTTTGATTTTATACTTAAGTATATATGAACATATAAACATGTGAAAAGCTCAAGCCAGCAGCTACACTTCCATCGTCAGTGCTCACGTGTATTTGCTTATCTAAAACTAAAACTTATTTACTAACCGTAACAACTCTTTTTAAATTATTTTATTATATTGTTACGAAATGAAAATGCAGATGCAAATGTAACGGCACAAACTGACAACCCGATTATTATCTGCTTTATACCCCTAAATCACTGTCAATAAAATCAAAACCTGGCAACCAAGTACCACAATTAAACTTGGCATCACTCGACAGCTGTCAATAGAATTCAAAATAACGGAAAATGGAAGTTTCCGGAATCTTCAGGAAACGGTAGCTAGAACTTACAAGATTATTCGAGACTGCTTAATTGCAATTACAAACAGTGACATTAAACTTAAACAACCTCAGCTGCAAGAGATGTAAACATGATAACAGCGTAATTTGTTAAGTTGCAAACATTAGAGTATGTGTGTGTGCGAAGATAAACAAACAGAAGAAAAATCTCATGCATTTACACACGCACATACACTACCCCATAGCAAGACCAAATGATCATGCCGTATACTTAAAGATAAAAAGAGACAACTACATTCCACAAAGTTGGAGAAGTTACAAGAAGGTTTCATAGTTGACTATAAAAGGAGGGCTGACGGACGAACGTGATAGAGTGTGTTTTTGAACTTACCGCCAGTTTTTGACTCAGTAATTAAATATTTATTTAGTTAATTTTCATATAAATTTAAATTGTAATTAAATACAACTTCTGTTTTTCAGTTGTATTTAGTTGTTCTTATTTAATTGTTACAAAAATATGGTAGCACAATAAAATACCACAAATTTCCCCTAAATTTCCCAAAAACATAAAGAAAACATAAACAAAGAAAAATTCCAAAAAATTTAAAGTAATAAATAAAGTTTTACTGAGAATTTTTTTGTAAAATAAATATCCGAATTTTATTTTATTGCAATTCAACGAATCCTGTGAAAATAATAAAACCGTTTTTATGTAAAGGACTAAAAACGTAACAATATTATTAATTTTAAGTGCTTTCCCAAAGCCTTGAAAGATTTTCCATACCAAAAATTCTATAACTCAGCCGCATTTTATGCTATTACATTGTACTTGGTTTCAATTTAATCGAAATAAAAAATCTTCTAAAGTGCTAATAGCGACGAAAGTTTAACTTTTACTGGTAAGTTGGTACGGGTCACTAAATTTGATTTTTACCTAAAATTCTGGGTTTGTTTTGCTGTTATCTCCGAAATAATCAACTATACTAAAAAAATGTATATGAAAGATTTGTGTGAAATGTAATTTCCGACAAAAATGTTATATAAATTAAATTGCTTAGATTAGAATTTCTTGAGATATCAGACTTTAACTTATAAGTAATATAAAGCTGTTACGGTTCATCGAATCAAAAATATAAAACATGAATTTAAAGTCTAATATCTCAAAAAGTGTGGGTGAGTTCCGAAATATCAAAATATATTGTAGTGATGCGCCTTTACTTTGTTTACAAAAACAAAGCAACTAAGAATTTGCATCACTACAATATATTTTGATGTTTTGGAACTCAACCTATTAATCTAAGCATGACCTATATACCATTTTAGTAGGACATCGCGTTTACAACAAATCTTATATTTCTATTTTGTTGCCACAGCTAATTATTTCGGAGATAACATCAAAAAACGAGAATTTTAGGCAAAATGAAATTCAGTGATCCGTACCAATACACCAATACAAGTTACACTTAATCGTACTTTTAAAAACATTTTATTCCACGTAAATTTACCAGAAGAAAAAAATACAAGGCAAAGCACTTTCATTCAATACGAGCTCTTCTATTAATTTTAAATATCTTGAAATTGATATCTAGTTTTGAGCAATGTGATCATTTTTAAATTTTGTAACGGACTTTTTGGAAAAAAAAGATTACGGTTTTGCCTAGAGTTTTAGTGCGAAAAAAATCTTTCTTAGTGCTATAAAGATTTTCATTAAATATATTTTCGATTGAAATTTTGCACTACATAAGAATTTATGTACTGAATACAAAGCAACAAAAATATGTTGGGAATCCCAAATTCCAAGAAAAGGTTTAAAAAAATCCTTAAATGGGACTATCTAAAATTTGTAAACAAAGTCTGTAATATGATACACAAGAGTTGTCCTACTTTAAGACCTTGTGATACCCTTCAAACTTAGGGTCAACTACACTCTTTTAGAGACATGTGGTTATAGGCGGCCTGTTCGGAAGCTGCTATATATCCATTTTTTATATAACTTCGTTCATTTGTATTCCAATGTGCGAGGTTATGTTCAATACTCCAAAAACTCCAAATTAAAGTCCAAGCCAAGCAGATCATTTAAACATAATTTTACCGAACGCCAAGCATAGCTTTTTGCCGACTTCCAAACGTTCGGTCAGACACTACCCAGTAAAAAATTGCTTGAAACAAATCAGGTTTTTACTATGAGAGAATAAAAGTAGTGCTTATAAAATCGCTGCTGATTGTTGTATGGCGATTTCCCGGTTTGGAGTAGTACATTTTTTATTAAAAAAAAAGAACTTTTTGAAGCGCTCTTAGTCATCACCATTTTCAGCATTAAAACTGTAAGTATATGGAGCTTTCTAGCTTAAAAACCTGCATTGTGCCATCATTGCAAAATAAGTTCTTATTTTAAGGCGGATTAGTATGCGCTTTATTGCCTTAGTGCTTAAAAAAAAAGTGCAAATTTTTTATTGGGTAATTAATATAACATTTTATAATTATTTAATGCTTAATAATCTTGTCCCGCTACATAAAATTATCATGACGAAAAAGCCAAAATACCTTTATGACCGTTTACAGTTCACAAGATCATCGAGAGGAAACGGCATTATCCAATTTCGGCATAATGACACGGCATCTGAGAGACAGTTTTATATTACATGCTTATAAAATAAAAGCGCAAAGCAAGGGAAAACTGAAAAATGTATGATTTTCCTTCAAGGATCGTCGGTGTGACGCACACAGACAAAATTTCACTAATACTACTACCATGTTTGTCATGCATTTTGACTGTGAATACTGTGCTTTACGGGCATTTTCATAATGTACGATTAAAAGTGAATGTGGACTTTAAAGGTTAATTGGACTTTTGTATGCTGAACTTGCCGTTAAAGTCCATGTTAGCTTCTAATCGTACATTGTGAAAAGGGTCGCTAGTCATATTAGCGGTAATCACCCTTCGTAGCATACCTGCAAACTTAGCATATATACTATGATTTTCCGCTACGAAGCATGAGTGTCAAAACAAAAAATAATAATCTTTTTTAAATAGGAAATTTAGATTCCATTTTTGTTTTACTTATTAGCGATGCCTAAACAAACGGGAAAAAACAATATCATAAATTTTTTGCTTAAAAACGCTGTTGACGAAATAGAATTTATGGAGATTGCTGAGACTGAAGGTAAGTCAAATCTAAATACTAATGCACCAAAAACTAGAATTTGTATGCGTAGATTCATGTAAGGATGAAGTATTGGACAACATTTTGGACGATCTTATTGAAGACGTAGCTTTGGTTTTGCCATATCGGCTTGGATTTTGGAATTTGATACCTAAATCGATAACGTGGTCCGTACACACTTTAACTCAATTTGATGACGACCGATTTTTAAACATGTTACGAGTAAATCGAAAAGAATTCAATGCACTTGTGTCCAGCATTTCTGAAGATCCCGAGTTTAATAAACCCCATTCCTGTGAACAATTTCCGATAGAATACCAACTAACAATAGTGCTATATAGGCTTGGATTATCTGGAGAAGGAGCTACTTTAAAAAAAATTGCATAAATTTTTGGAATCGGAGATGGGGGCACGATTGATAAAATAACGCGACGAGTTTTTAGGCCATTTTTAAACTTGCAGTCCAAATATATATCTTGGCCAAGTGAAGATGAGAGAACATCAATTGTTGCTGAAACCTTTAATGAGTTGCCATTTTGCATTGGATACGTCGATGGTTCTGAAATTCCCCTTTCAGAAGCTCCTGTTATTAATAAGGTATAATTTTTTTCACGAACTCACAAATACTCCATCAAAGTTCAGATGATATGTGACTTTAAATTACGTATAAGACATGTAGTTGTGGGAAATTCCGGAAGTGTACATGACTCAAAAATATTTAAAAATTGTGACATTTATAAGGACCCAAAAAAATATTTTTCAACGCATCAGTGGATAGCTGGTGATTCAGCTTACTCCTTGTCAAATAATCTTATTACACCTTACCGGGTAAATTCGAATCAAATGGACAGCCAAAAAAGAAAACAATTCAACAGAAGGCATAGCACTTACAGAGTGAGAATCGAGCACTGTTTTGGGTTGCTAAAAGAAAAGTTTAGCAGTTTGAAAGGCTTAAAAATGCGAATTAATTCGTCCCGAAGCCATGAATTTTGCTGCCAGTGGATTGTTGTGTGCAGTATTTTACACAATATTCTTTTAGATTTAAGAGGAATACCAATGCCTGATGTAATAGAAAATGTTGATGACTATGAAAGGCTCCAAGAACAATTCGATGAAGAACAGGAGCCCCATTTAGAAAGTAGAAAATATGAATTAAAAAGACAATCACTTTACAGCTTATTATTTGAATAGTAACAGCCATTTCAGTCTTTTTATTAAAAAATAAGTAAAAAATTAACAAATGAATTAAAAGAAACAAGAGATTAAAAAAATATCAAAAACAAAAACTTAAAACTCAAATTGCATATCGTCATATAAAATGAAACATGTCCTATCTACCTTTTTAAAACTTTTTCAGAATTAAATGTACATTAATGATACTATGCTAAAAAAAATATTTATAACCACAATAGATTGCCTTTTACTAAGTACTTCATCTCTCCTAAAAATTTTTAAAAATTTTGATAGACCATTTTGCATTTTATGTGACGATTTATGTACTTACATTAAAACAAATAAAAATAAATACATACATACATACTAAGTATGTATGTATGTATCTACATAAAATAAAAATACTTCACATTTATTTCTTATCTTAAAGCTAAGTAAACGTACATACTTTGTATGTACATATGCAGTAGTATGCAAACACAAAGTTAATTAAATAGATAATTTTTTTATAAATGTATGTACATATATATAGACATTACAGTGGTCATATGTATGGATGTTAGAGCTACGGACCTGAAATTTTCACAGAATATGTAAAACTTTGGGCGCTATAACAACAAATATATGACATTTAAAAATTAAAGGGTGTTCTAAAGCGAGCAACGAAACATGTTGAAATACTAATGTAATGTACAGACACTTCCAATTTCAAAACTTAGTGTTAATTTTTTAAAAAAATTAAAAAATTCCAACATTAGAAAATGTCAAAACGAAAAATGGCCAAAACTAAAAATCACTTAATCAACAAAATAAATAAAAATAAAAAATAAACTAAAGTTAAACGAAAGAGCAAAACGAAAAATTGCCAAAATGAAAAAAAAAGAAAAACGAAAGATGATTATGTATGTGTATACGCACGGAACACTTCGTGTGCGAGCCAAAGTCGCACTTTACTGAATTTATTTTGTATTTTAGTAATATTTCGTTAAGCTGTATCAGAATTAATTTAAAGTGTCCGCCGATAGTTTTTATTACGGCTACTACCGCCGTAAAAACTTTGTCAGCGTAGGTTTGTAGTTATTTTGGTCGCTAAAATATAACAAAAATATCAGCTGTTTCAGCATTGCAAACGTTTTCTGCAATGATTTTACTGTTGCATATATGCACAAGTATAGGAAATGTCAGTTTCATGTATTTTGTTGTTTTGGTCGTGCAGATTATAGCATATATCCTAGACTTGCAAGACCTGCAAGACTTCCAAGGGCAGTTTCCTACGAAGGGTGATTTCCCCTATTATTTTAAGATAGTGCAGCAAATTTCTTTTGTTTGTTGTCTTTTTTTGTATTTTACAGTGTGCTTGTCAAATTTCTCACTGCAAAATGCATACATGGTGTGTAAAAGCAAAGAAAATTTGCTTCTGTAAATGTCAGCCTGCATATACCATGTAAAATTTCCATTAGAGCGTGTTCTATTTTGAACTGACAAAGCACCTGACATCAGCTGTTTTGTAAGTCAATTGTTTGTGGCACCAAGAACATAGTGTTTGTGATTCCTCCAATATATATTTAAATCTATTTATTTATACATATTCTTAAAAAATATAAAATTTGTAATTAATTTAAATACAATTGAATACAAGAACACAAAACTGTCGCGAATAATAAAAAAGTCATCACAAAACAAACTGTTGTAAACTATATATGTTATGTCAGATGGAACTAAAAACATAAGTGTGAAAGCTAAAATTAAAAACCGTTTGTAAATTGTCAATTGTGACAGACATGCACAATTACAGATGGATCGTCAAGCTTACAAAGACACTCACGAAGGTTTAACGTATATACAAAAACAAGTTAAAAACAAGTCCATGGTTAAATGAATAGGCCGTTGACTCGGTTCGTGTGCATGTTCTATGTTGTTACATGTAGAGCGAATTTTAGGTTGCATGTATAATCGTTGTTTATAAAAAGGTCAGTTAGGATAACGTGATATTTCAGAAATATTGTAGGATATAGGTATATGATAAACTTAAAAGTCGAAAAATTAAAAGTGCGAGTGAATAAGTACAGATTCAAAACAGTGGTTTTGTTAAAGAACTCGAATTGTTAAACAGTAAAAAATTAATTTAAGAAAGCAGAAGGAAATACTTGTGTTAACATCAAAATTTACCAAGGGAAATCCTTTTTTTATATAAATCGAAACCGAAAATTTCAAGTTTTTTTGTAGTAACAAAGCTAAAAGATTTAAAATGAGTAACAAAGAATTTTTATATAAAAAAATTTTATTGTGACTGACACCCGTGAAAAAAATAGGATCAAGAGGCAATTAGTCTTCCAGGTCAAGGGACAAGGAAATCACTATCAAAAAGGAGCTGAGTCCCCGGTAAAATAGATAAAGCAAAACACAAGTAAGAAATTTCCGTTTTGTTAAATAAAATTTGTGTGAATTGCGCTGGTTTGTACCACACTAAAAATCAGCCAGTTCAATCTGGTGTACAATAGCTGCAAGCCTGCCCTCCACTTTGTGGATGATAATAAGAAAAAGTGAAGGCCACAACCTGTGGACTATAATAAAATAAATAAATTACATTTTGTAGCAAGCAAACAATATGGAATTAATTTATGTAGGGTAGTTTTAAGTTATAATAAGTTTAGGAATATATTAATTATAGGGGGTTTAATTGTGTGTGAAGTCGGAGTTTTGTGTATTTTTGAAAGGATCTAACTAAGTTAGAAATATTAAATTTAGACCGGTCATAGGAGGTCAGAATATTACAATAAGAAACATAATAACCTCCGTAAATTCAGCTTCAAAGAGCTCTTTTAGGGTAGAAATCAGAGTTCGGATTTGCGCACTCCTTTTGCTCATTACGCATTTCTTTCAAGCGTATTAAAAATTCGCACAAGCGCAAGGAGCGGATCGAAAAAAAGAGCAATTGGTTAGCGCAGTGCATTCGATTTATTAGCGCCGCTCTTTGCGCAATGCGCATTTATTTTTCTTGTCTGGCGCTTTGCGCTGCACATTGCGCATGTTGAGCGGCGCATTGCCCATGATCTTTTTTATGCCAACAGTAGTTAGTTTGAGTTTATTCACTGGTGCAAAATACATGCATCATTCGTAGTGACGTAATTTTAAGACATTTGGATTTGTAGCATTATATCGTTCTTGTTTACTTTTTTATTCTTGACCCCATACAAATATAATGTCCCTAGACGGGTTAAACTTCCAGACCGGAACCGGAGATATCAGCCACACTACCGACCCTATTTCTGGTCCATCCCCTAGACCGGAAGTGTGAACTGTACTACCGACCCAACTTCCGGTCTAGACCGGAGCCAGAAATATTAGCTACACCACTGACCCCGTTTCCGGTCCAGTACCTAAACTGCAAGTATTAACTGCATTACTGACTCAACTTCCGGTCGAGACCGGAACCGTAAATATGAACTGCACTACTGACCCCATATCCGGTCCAGTTCTCTTGCTCCTTTTATGCGCAGCGCGAAAATATTGGCGTGGCGCAAGCGCAATAATAAATTCGCTCCGCTCTTTGCGTAAAGAGCAAAAACAGCGGCGCTGCGCTGCGTCTTTTCGTACACTGGTAGAAATAGAAAATCCGTTAATAAACCTAAATTGAGAAATTATTAACAAAATACGTAGATAGGTCCTTGTTAGGTAAATTAATTATTGTGTTATTTTTATTGTCTAACATAACGAAGGAATAGGATAAAAAGTTAGAATATTTGTCGTGTAATTTTTTTATGTTAAATGAGTGCTAAATTTGCTAGAGCAAATTTTGGCTAACGAAAGGCCCAAACCTGAGTAAATACTGAACAATTAAGCAATAGAAACTAATACAAGAGAAAAAGAAATACATAAAATTAAATAAATAGTAAAAAAACTAAAATAGACACCACTGTAATGTACCTATTATTATAAGCTATGCTGTAAATATCAATCATTCAATTATTCAATCACTTTTGTTATATAAGAAATCATGGCACACTTTACCCTGCGTTTAGACATGTAAGTACTTGCATGCAAGTTCTGTGTACATATTATCAACGAAAGATCAATTTGTATTCGTTTCTCTGTCTTTCTCATAGCTGCACCAAAAGTGTATTAGTAGAAAAGTTTGAGTGTATTGAGTTTTTCGAACTTGCACTTGCATGTGGAAAGGCCAGGTTAAGTTCACAAAATTAAAAGACAATAACAAAATAATGCAACAATAAGATTTCAGGAATGTGAGATATATGATAATTAAAATAAACTAAGTAATAGCAAGCAAATTATCTATGAAAACTGTTATAATTAAATTTAATACAAATACCAGCAAAATTATTAATAAAGAACAGAACTTGTTTAGACTAAAAAAAATTTGGAAGTTCTCCTTTATCTGACCGAGTCCCTTAATCAGTGCTTGGATGATGAATTAAAACTGCTGCGACAAGACGCAGTATTCAAAACAAACTGGGAAAACACTACACTTTAAACTTTATACATAATATGGCGACCCTGCCATACATAATCAACACAAAACTTCTTACACCACGTTCGAAAAGTGGATTCAACAGAAAAAGATCTTGGTTGAAATAACCGTTGGAAATAAAAAAATAAATTTAAAGATTGCTAAAATAAAATTATAAAAAAAGAAGAAAGAAAACAAATTATTTATATTATAATAGGAAATAGTTAGAATAGTCTTTGTAAGGACCAGGGATGCCCTTTTTAGCCTTTTTGACGACATGAGAAAAAACGATATGACATGCTGTGTTATCATATCGTAAGTTTTTTACGATATGACAATACTGCCATCCAGCAGCGATGCCATTTTTGGGGTTTTTACGATATAGCAAAAAAAAAACGATATGACATACTGTGTTGTCATTTCGTAAGTTTTTTACGATATGACAACACTAAGATAGTCATATACGGTGTTCTCATATCGTAAAAATCTTATGATATGACAACACAGTATGTCATATCGTTTTTATTGTTATATCGAAAAAACCCCAAAAATGGCATCCCTGCCATCCAGCGATGCCATTTTTAGCCTTTTTATGCTATGAGAAAAACGATATGATATACTGTGTTGTCATATCGTAAGTTTTTTACGATATGGCAACACCGAGTATGGCTACCGTGTATGATGGTATCGTAAAAAACTTACGATATGACAAAATAGTATGTCATATCGTTTTTGCTCATATCGTAAGAAAAGGCTAAAAATGGCATCGCTGCTGCGATATGACAACACCGTGTATGGCTTCTTAGTGTAGTCATATCGTAAAAAACCTACGATATGACAACACAGTATGTAATATCGTTATTTGTCATATCGTAAAAAAGGTTAAAAATGACATCGCTGGTAAGGACAGTAGTAGAATTAAGAAACAGATTTTATTTAACTTGTTTTTTATAGAAAATTTAGTTATTATAAAGGCAGTGTTTACTGTTTTAATGGATCAGATAGAGAATCTGTAGTATTAAGTCAGTCTGTTTAGTTGTAGGAAGTATTTAATGGAGTTTGTAATTGTGTTTGAAATTCATAATGTGTTGCTAATTTTGTTCCAGTGGGTTTAGGTACAGTTAGGACGTAGTACTTAATGGCAAAGGTATGTTGTCAGATAGCCAAACGTGGTTGTATGGTGTCAAAATTTTTGATTTGGCGACATGGCGGTTTTTCTAGCAGTAAATAAATTTGTTGGCTATTTTTAACAAAATCTTTGTTATGCATGTAAATTAGTTTGTTGAAGGAGTAGGTTCAAAAACAAATCCTACCAAAACTCGTCTGCAAGAAAATAAAAGAATTTGATTTTGATGATTTTTCTTATATTAATTATAGTCATTAATTCCTTTTGAATTTTCATGAGAAAAATTTACAAGAAATAATTTTTAGCGATTTTATTTCTACTTTTGGAGATTTTTTTGCTAAATTTGTATGCGACTAACGGCCCTTTTCACAATGTACGATAAAGAGTTAACGTGGACTTTAACGGCAAGTTTTGTATGTCGAACTTGCCGTTAAAGTCTACGTTAACTTTTAATCGTACATTGTAAAAAGGGCCGTAATTTATAAAAATTTATATTAAAAAAGTGTTCTATAAAAACAAATATATTATCAAATATATATTCAACCCTATTCTGCGTTTCGATTACGTTCCCTCATTCAGCTACGCTGGAATAGAAAAATGGTATTCCAAAGAAAAACCTAATCGAAAGAAAAAGAAGAAGAAAAGAGTATGTTTAAAGCAGCTGTTTTGCTATGAAACGTATGAAATAGAAACAGAAAAATAAGCAATTTTGTAAACATTGCAATTGTTAAATTGTAAAAAGTTAAATTTAGTGAAAAAATTATAAATATATAAAAACTAAATATTGTGATAGCTTTAATTAAATAAACACTAGAGTTGTTCTTATTAGCACTTTTGAGTGAGCGCTCTTTTCCGCTCAGCTCATTTCACTGACCTACTTCACTTATGGCGATTTCTTTTCTGAGAAATATGTTGCATATATGTTACATATTCTACATTTTTGTGTTCGTTTGTACAACAAATACAACTGTGACAAAAAATTTCAAGTTCTATTGTGAATATGTTGCATGAAAAACATGATAAGGTGTTCATACTGCCCTTTTCTACAGCTGTGGTAACCACTACTTTATTTGAAAACAAGGTTTTATTTTGTTTGTTATTAACAATGTCTGTAGTTTTGAGCAAGAAATCTTTTAATTAAATATATAAAAGGTATTATTACCTTAATACCAATAAAATATAGAAATAAATAAAATGTTTAACATAATTAGTGTTGTCAATGTTCCTTTCCAAACCGTTAAGGTGTGATGAAAATATCTCAAATGCCTTTAAAAATCGCCAATTAAAAAGTAAATATACTCAATATTTGAAACGCTAAATATACCTTATGTTAAAGTGAAAGAGTTGTATATACAGGCAGCTAATTTTGTTCGATTGAAGTTATACAAAATATAGCACTCGGCAAGATTATGAGTAACATATAAAAAGTGTTACAAATTTTTTTGTATTTATTATATTTAGTTAGAAGACAAAATTTGTTTTGATAGCATTATAAATAATACTGAGAATGACAAGAAGCGATTCAAAAGTTTAAGAAATTGTGAAAGAAAGTAAATGAATATTATATAAATAAATTAAATTAAGGAAAGTGCGACTTTAGCTCGTACACGAAGGGTTCCGTACGAATGCACATATGTATAACCCTTTTCATTCTGCCCTTTTTTCACTTTGGCAACTTTTTTCGTTTTGCTGGGATTTGACATCGGACACAAAAAGATAAAACAGCTGTTGTAAAATATTTAGTAGTGGAAAAATATAAGACAATATAAACATTCCTTATTTAACATATTTAAAGTGTATGATTTATTATCCAAATTAGTGGGGTCGTACATTGGCGACGAGTTAAATCGCCGTTTTATGAAATTAAGTAAGAAAATTAAGGTTTTGTGAAAATTTGTTTGCAAAGTGTTTGAAAAATATTTCAACAATGGAAACATGTAAATTATTATCTGCCAAAGGGCACGGGTGATTGCCGGAACAAAATATGATCTGTTAAAATGGCAGAGGCAGTTGGTCAAATTATTTGGCAAATGCCACAAATAGATTGTCGGGGGAAAAAAGTGAAATAGGTGGTTGAAGGAAAACCAGGTGCAGTTGGCCGAGCTAATCAAATATATTAATTAGCTGGCAAAGGCCAGAGGCAGTTTGCCATGAAATTATCTGGGTAAAACCAGAGGCTGTGGGCCAATGTTTAAAACAAAATAGCCGGAGAAGTATAGTTGATTCGGAAAAAATATTAGTATAGAAACAATTAAATTGATATATGAATAAAATAAAATGATAATTTTATGGGTTAATTGTCAACATATTTATAAAATGTTTTATTCTTTCAGAAAATCCTATGAAATGGCTGAAAACTTGAAGCCATTTATGTGTGCGTCCATTGAAAAACCATTGATTCGCTCAGAATGGGAAAAATGGTTAAGATCTTTCCAAATATATGTCGATTCAGAGGAAATAACCTCATGTTTGAAGAAAGAAATAAATTATTGCATATTGGAGGAACACAATAGCAAGAAGTCGCTTACTCAATACCGGGAGCAATTGAAACGTTCGACGAGAAGAACCAAAACGATGTATTCCAGATATTGGCGGACAAGTTAAATGAACATTTTACACCAAAACGCAACTCTGTGTTTGAGAGGTATGTATTTCGCAATATAAATGTGATTGTAGGTGAACATTTCCATCAATTCGTTTTGAGATTGCGACAGTAAATGTCAAAATGTTTGTTTGGTACGACAAAAGTTGAAATCGAAAACATTTGTTTAATCGACAAAATTATTGATGAATGGGCGCCTTTAGATTTGAAGCGAAAATTGTTGGAAAAAGGATATGGATTGGATGAAATTATACAACTATGTCAAGTTGATGAACAAATTAGGAAGCAATCGCAATCTATGGAACCGAAAGAAAGTTTGGATATTGTACATAAAATAAATGTTTCTAAAAAGTTCGAAGTTGATAAAGTAAATGAATGTGGTAGATGTGGACGTAAGGATAATAATGAAAACAGTTTTAATTGTCCAGCTAAAAATCAGAAATGTAATAAATGTAATCGTTTTGGACATTTTGTTCGAAAATGTAGGACTAATTTAAAGCGCCCACATCCTCAAAGTAAATTTATGAATGTGAAACGTAAGCGCTCTGATGTACATCATATTCAAGATTCAGAAAATAGCACATCTACAATGAAAAATGAAAGCGATTGTTTTAAAATATCAAGCGACCATGAAATGGATGAAAAAGTTCCATGTCATATTGGAGGACAGCCCATATCAATGGTTATAGATTCTGGATCTAAATTTAATTTGATAAGCAAATACGATTGGGTGAAATTACAACAGAATAAATCAACACTATTTAATATTCGAACAAAGTCGAATAATAATTTTCGTGCATATGCTTCTGATCAATTACTCAATGTACTTTATGTTTTTGAGGCACCCATATCTATAAAACAACAACCTGAAATGTTTGCTACATTTTATGTTATTGAAAATGGTAGACAATCGTTATTAGGAAAAGATACAGCTATTAAATTAAACGTGTTGCGTTTGGGACTTAATATAAATAAAGTTGACGAATTTACAACATTTCCGAAATGGAAAAACATTAAGGTAAAATTATCTATTGATTCAAATGTAACGCCTGTACAGCAACCAGTTCGTCGTATTCCTATTGCGTTAGAAGAAAAAGTTATTAAAAAACTGTAGGAAGGCGTTGGAACTGATATCATTAAACCCGTATTCGGTCCAAGCTGTTGGATATCTGCTATTGTTTTGGTTTTTAAGGAAAACGGTGATATCCGAATGTGTATTGATATGCGAAGAGCAAATAAAGCCATATTAAGAGAAAAGTATCCTCTTCCAACATTTGAAACATTCATGGCAAGACTCAAAGAAGCAAAATTCTTTTCCCGTTTGAACTTGAAAAATGCATACCATCAAATTGAGCTTCATGAAGACAGTAGAGAGATTACCACATTTATTACACCTCGTGGATTATTCAGATATAAGCGTCTTTTGTTTGGAGTCAATTCGGCCCCCGAAATTTTTTAAAGACGTTTGGAAGAAATGTTAGCATTATATCCAAATGCCATGAATTATATTGACGATGTTATGATTTTTGCTTAAACTGAAGAATATCATGATAAAGTTGTCAAGAAAGTTTTGAAGATATTTGCTGAGAACAATGTATTATTGAATGATTACATATGTATTTGGAAAACCCACAAGCTAGCATTTTTGGGACACATTTTATCAAGTGAAGGTATAGAAGTTGACCCAGAAAAAGTCGAAACGATTATGGGTTTTAGAGACCCCAAAAATAAAGAGGAACTTCGCAGTTTTCTTGGTTTAATAACTTATGTAGGAAAATTTATACCGGATTTGGCTCATCACACTGATGCTCTAAGACGTTTGTTAAAAGCTCATACAAAATTTGAATGGACCATGGAAATGAAGAACTCCTTTGAGTGTTTGAAGAAAAGTTTGGCCAATGTTTCAAAACTTTCATATTTTGATTTAACAAAGAAAACGCACCTAATAGCGGATGCAAGTCCCGTGGCATTAGGCGCAGGTCTAATTCAGTTCGATGGAAATGATCCACAAATAATTTCATTTGCCAGTAAATCCTTATCAGATGTGGAAAAACGCTATTCTCAGACTGAAAAAGAAAGCCTGGCTTTAGTGTGGTCAGTAGAAAAGTTCTATTATTACTTAGCTGGTCTGGAGTTTGAGTTAGTAACTGATCACAAGCCGTTGGAAGCTATTTTTAAACCAACTTCGAAACCTCCAGCACGCATTGAACGCGGCTTCAGGCATTTAAATTCAAGGTTATTTACAAAGCTGGAAAAGAAAATATTGCTGACTCATTATCTAGACTGTGCCAAGGAAATAATCCTTGTTCATTTGACTGGAAAGGGGAGCAAAGTATTTTACATGTTGTGTCCATGAGCACTCCTATTGCTTTATCAATTACGGAAATCGCTGATAAAAGTTCTTTGGATGAAGACATTATAGACGCGATTATATGCCTCACTAATGATTCATTGTCTAATGCTACAAGCAACAATTACTACCCATTTCGTTTCGAACAGTCTTATTTGGGTAACATTTTGTTGAGAGGTACACGAATTATTGTTCCAACTGTTTTGAGAGACAAAGTGTTAGAACTTGCACATGAAGGCCATCCCGGAGAATCTGTGATGAAGCGCAGATTGAGATATAAAGTTTGGTGGCTTTGCATTGATCGGGAGGCAGAAAAATATGTAAAAACGTGCAAAGATTGCATATTGGTATCACAACCGGCGCCTCCAGTTCCAATGGATAGACATCCATTTCCGGAAGGTCCCTGGATTACATTAGCAAGTGACTTATCGGGCCCATTGCCAAATGGATAATATGTTTTGGTTTTCATTGATTATTTTTCCCGATATATAGAATTCAAACTTCTTCGTACAATATCATAACATGCTATTATAAATTCAATGAAAGAAATCTTTTGCAGACTCGGTTATCCTAAATCCATAAGGACCGATAATGGAAGACAATATATAAGTTCGGAGTTCAATCAATATTGTAAAGGAAGTGGTATTCAGCAAATATTAACACCTCCATATTGGCCACAAGCTAACGGCGAAGTGGAAAATATGAACAAGGCTCTAGTTAAACGGCTTAAGATAGCTCATGCAAATCGCAATAGTTTATTGGAAGAGCTACAAAAATTTGTTCATATGTACAATGTCACTCCACATAGCACAACAGGTGTTGCTCCAACTCAGCTTATGTTTAACCGGATAATCAGAGGTAAAATTCCTGGCATAGAAGACATGAAAGAAGCAACAGTTGATTCTGGTAAAAAAGATCAAGATTTTTTGCTTAAACATAAAGGAAAAATGCGATCTGATAAAAAGAGAGGGGCAAAGGAGTCAGATGTAGCGGTTGGTGACAAGGTATTGGTAAAGAACGTTATTTTCCCACACAAGTTAACTCCAAATTTTGATTCAACTGAATATGTTGTAACAGCCAGAAATGGTAATATGGTAGATATGTATATCAGCTGATGGAAAGATACTGCGAAGAAATGTTTGTCATTTAAAGAAAGTTCCTGTGGAGTCCTCACCCAAGGAAACAGAAAGTCAAACGACTCAAATAATAGCTTCTGATACCGAGGATTTGCCTTCTTCATCTTTCAAGGTTTTGACATCTGTACCTAAATCAACATCATCTTATCATCACACTGATAGTTCCGGCTCCCAGACCTTAAAGCTTCATCTGAAAAACATTGGAGGGATGTGGCGACCTGCATAAGCTGCGAACATAGCAACGCCGTCAAGAAGATCAACATCAGCATTGGAGTGGGATTTGACACCGAACGCAAAAAGATATAACAGTTGTTGTAAAATATTTAGTAGTGGGAAAATATGTATAAGACAATAAAAACATTCCTTATTTAACATATTTAAAGTGTATTATTTATTATCCAAATTAGTGGGGTTGTACAAAACCCATTTAAATTACATGGGTTTGATCATAGGTTTGTGTCTAAAACGAGCTGCTGAACGAGCTCGAACGAGTTGGACCCAAGTCTATTTATGACATCCACACACAATATAATCTAGAAAAATATGTCTTTGAATATAAAAAAATTTTGTTTATTGTTTTGAATTTGATTTCGTGCGTGTTGTGTCGTGTTCGTGTTTTGAAAATTTAGAGCGTGCGTGTTTCGTACGTGTTAGACATCCAGAATTTGTGTCGTGTTGGAAAATGTCGACACGCGCCCATCTTTAGTACATTTATATAGAGTTTTAGATTATCGGCCATGTCACAGAGTTCAATTCTTGGTGTTTGATTATGTTACAAAACCTTTCGTTCTCATAGGTGGCTGATATGCCGCCTCAGCTAGCTCTGCCTTCGGCGTGGGAACCCAACCCGCATACATACCCACAGGTTCTTCACAAAAAAAATTTAATGTAACAAATATCCCTATATATACACTACCATACTACACTGAACATTGATCGCGGTTTCCTTAATTTTTTCTGGGCAAAGAAATTACTGTACCCAGTCACGTCACCCTTCCAACCTCAGTCACCAGTAGCTTTCATAGATGACCCTAGACCTTACCATCAACAACTCACCAATTTACTTTTTGTTTCACCAAATCTCCATAACGCGTCGCTGCACCTACAACCTTCAACAAAAAAATTTATTCGCACATTTTTATATTTTCAACTCTTTCACAACATATTTATTATAAACAAATCACTTAGACTAAAACATACAATAAACACAAAACTTATTCTAATGTGGTTTTATTTCTATTATCTATCATCAGTATGTCTTAAAATGCTATTTATGGTAAAAAAAACTAAAACTTATGTTTACTTATAGCTATTTTGAAATCCCTAATAATAGCTCCCTAATATTAAATTCCAGTATTGTATATTTAAATTAAACGAACGGTTTATTAACCAACGTATTTGCCAGGTCTATTTTCTTTTGTTAATCAAATTTTATATTTTCCGTTTATTTTGATCTAATTAATTTAATTTTTTTTTAATTTTAATATATATAATTTTTTTTTATTTATTTGTTTGTTTTTCCTTTTGATAATATAACATTTTTTTATTGGTAATATTTTTTGGCCAAGTCAATTATGTGTGAAGTTTGATTTTGCATAAGCTAAAAATTTTTTTGTTTTCTCAAAAACTGATAAAATAAGGTTCTCTTTTTGAGTATTTCTAATATTTTTTTTTAAATTGTGTGACCCTGTTTGCTACTATTGTTCCAGCTACTTGTTTTTCTCCATTCGTGTTATCTTCAATTTTCTGGATACATTGTTCGATGTCCGCTATTATTTGGAGTTTTTGAGAAAACAAAAAAATTTTTAAAAAGACATAAGAACATTATGGTTACCCAATCGGACAAAGGCAACAAAACTGTAGTCATATACAAACAAGAATACAACAACAAAATGAAGATGTTACTGGAGGATAAGAATACATATCGTATAATGAGAACAGATCCTACCAGCAAACTGGTGAAAATAAATAACAATACAGTCTCAGAGCTATGCAAAAAAGAACTTATAGACAGCAGTCTGAAACGCATTCTCACTTGTTCTGCGGCAACCGCTCCTAGAATACATGGATTGCCCAAAATTCATATGGAAGGTGGACCCTTGCGACCTATAGTGTCATCCGTTCAAGTCCCCTGCTATCAATTAAGCAAATATTTAGGAAATATTCTGAAAAGCATTATATCGGACAAATACAACGTAAAAAATTCTTTAGATTTGAAACAACAACTGAAATGCATAAAATTGGATCACAATGACTCTCTGGTATCTTTCGATGTCATATCTCTTTTCACTAATATTCCTATTAACACCGCTATTAATAATATTATAGAAAAATGGAACAAATTACAAACTAATACCAAAATCCCACGCTCAAAATTCGTAGAAACATTAAAGTTTTGTCTATACGATAACAACTATTTCATCCATGATAACACAGTTTATAATCAAATTTTCGGTATGCCTATGGGAAACCCACTTTCTCCAACAATTGCTGATATTGTATTGGATAACTTACTTGACGTGGAACTGTCTGAATTGAAAAACAAAAACATTCATATTAAATACGTAGCAAAATACGTAGATGACATTTTAGCCATAATCAACATTGACGACAAGGATGAAATTTTAAACACCCTCAACAGTTACCACCCGAAAATACAATTTACTATTGAAGTAGAGGATGACAGAAGAATATCCTACCTTGATACTAAACTATTCAGAGGTGAAAATAAAATCGTATTTGATTGGTATGCAAAAGACACTTCTTCAGGTAGAATAATTAATTTTAACTCAACGCAGCCTAAATCACAAATTATCAACACAGCCAAAAACTTCATTCACCGGGTTTTAGAGATAAGTGACGATCAATTTCATACACAAAATATACAAAAAATAACAAGAATATTAACTAATAACAGTTTTCCTGCATCACTAATAAAATCCCTCATCATACAATATAAATCGTCAAAAAAATAACCAACACGGCAACACTGACAGAGAAGATAAATGTTTTTACAGTGTAAAGTTTGTTCCTGGCCTTACGGACAATAAAAACATAAAAACTGCAATAAATAAAAATAACGTTTGCTTTGCTTACAAATCCAACAAAACACTAAGTACAATATTTACAAAAACAAAAACACCGATAGCCAAATTACAACAAAACAACGTTGTTTACGAAATACCATGCAAAGGTAATGAAAGCAACAGCTGCGATCTAGTTTATATTGGCACAACAAAGAGAAATTTAGAGATAAGAGTAAACGAACACAAAGCTGACATTAATAGAAATAAGGAAAGTACCGCGCTGTCACAAACATAGTAAAAACTAAACATAAGCCCGATTTTGACAACATAAAAATATTAGATAAAGTGAATAATGTAAGAAAGAGATACACAACAGAAAGTTTAAGGATACAACAAAAAATAGATAAAACAATGAATATAAAGGAGGACACTGACAACTTGAGCGCGAATTATAGAGTGGCAATAACATAAAATTAAAATACAACCTGTGATACTAGTTTTATAGTTTTGTGTGTTTTAAAAATTTTTTTTAAGTAATTTTAAAATAATTTTAAGTATATTTTTCCACAGATGACGTAGTAATTATTTACAATGTAAGTTAATTTTTTAAAAATTTTGTTAATTATCACTAAATTAACGGTGTTGAAATAATTTTTCTTTTTAATAAAATAGACGAATCCCTTGAGAAAGTGAACAAAAAATTCACGAAACGTTGGGAAAATATGTAATAAAAAACTATGCATTTTTATTAACATAAAGTACGTTAGGCCTCATTAGCTTATGCAAAATCAAACTTCAAACATTTTTTTCTTTTTTCTTTGCCGGTTTCTGGTCACTGGATATTACGTTTCCCTAGCGAAACTAATACCAATGCCTACCTATGCTATTTTTTTTCTTTGCCTTTAAATTTCTTCCTATCTTAGTCTATATTTTTCTTTTTAGATTCCTTATGTTAAATAATTAATTACACAAACACACAGAAACACTATCCTAAGGATCAAACTAATTTCAATTATGGCTAGGAAATTTCCCTTTTTTTATATTACGTTCCTTCTTTTTGCTAGTCCGTAAAAGAGGTCTCTTAATGACCTTTTTGAGGCTAATTAATTTTTTTCTTACTGCCTTTTTTCAACGCTTTAGAACTTTCTCTGTTTGTTTTATTTGCGAACTAGTCAGATCCCTTTACAAATTTTACACTGAAAACGTATTAAATCTAATTTTAAAATTACTAATCTAACCTAAAAGGTTATAACTAACTGATATATATCTTATATTTGCTCTCCTCAACTGACGTTGCCCTAATACAATTATAATTCACCTGAGATCTATATAAGTTCCAAAAATGTTTCTTAGAACGAATTTATAAATTAGGTTTAAGTCCTAGTTATTAATATTCAGTTGTTTTCTTTGTCTTGTGTTAAGCTTCTTTTTATTATTTCTCTATTCTAGTATGAATTATCATCGATAATTACAAGTACTTGTGTGTGTGAATGTTTGTTTTAGCCCAGTCAAATAAGCAGAAAAAAGGGGCCAACTGCGGAATGAGAGATAATAAGGTGAAAATTCGTATACACCTTCGTTTTGGTGTCCTAAAAGTTGTCTCAAAAGTCTCATAAAATCTCGTGTCTGCGTCGTAAGTTATTCAAGGTCAAAGGTGGCGAAAATCTGGGTTTCGCAATTATCTCGGTTTCTATAGCTCCAATTATGTTAACAGTTATTATAAAAATTGTAGAGCATATAATTTGCGACAAATTTTGTATTAAACATTTTTTCATACGCCCAACTGTTTCTGTGATAGAGGGCAGAGAGCCCGCAGCGTTCAGCCATACTCAATGTTGTTGAGGTTCCCGACGATGGAATCCAACAAGGATTTTTCGCTTTTATATTCAAACACGTTTATTTATATTTTTTATTTATTTTTATTTTATTTATTTACCCTGGAGGCTGCTGTAGCAGTATGCAGGGTAAAGATGTTTTTCTTACTTAACATATAGCACACAAAAGCCTCTAATTTAAAATTTAACAGCGTATTTATACTAAAAATATGCTGACTACTTAATTTATTTGAATACAAATTTTTGGTCGTATTGACCAATCAGAATACATTTGCTTATTTAGTACAATAAATGTGCTGACAGGACTGTATCATAAACACAAAATAAACGGTGTATCAACCAGTAACAACGAAGTGTAACTGAAGATACAAAAGCACAAACTACATTAGTGTATTCACTTATTGCACAAAAATAATATGTGTATCCACTTAAATGTATTTATTTAATAAAGCAGAATTGATGCTGTAGCCGTTTTTGAGGAGGGGGGAGGTTGATTCACAACAATGTAATGCAAGGCCAACCGTGAATCTCACTGAATAATACGGCTCCTTGAAAAATGGACCCAAAATAGAAAAACTGGCCCCAAAAATATTTGTTGTTTTTGGAACGATTTTCCGTCATCCCACGTCAAATTTGGTTTGTAAACAGACCGGTTTCGGCTATGTGCCATCCTCAGTGTTCTATTGAATACTAAATCGTTTTTCTGTTGTCCGTTGTTTCTTTTATAATTCGTTTGTATACCTAACCTGGCCTTTACACATGCAAGTTCGAAAAACTCAATACACTCAAACTTTTCTACTAATACACTTTTGGTTCAGCTATGAGAAAGACAGAGAAACGAATACAAATTGCTTTTTCGTTGATAATACGTACACATAACTTGCATGCAAGTACTTACATGTCTAAACGCAGGGTAACTTCCTTCCTTGATCCCTTTGTATTCTTCTCACTCTTTCTCTCTCGCTCTCTCCCTCTCGCCTTTATATGATATTGTGTGTCTCTACCTGCTACCTGTTTCTCTTACTTTCGTCTTATTATTATGTGTGTGTTTAATATTTTGTTTATAATCTGCACTATTAGTTATCAGATGTTTTATCCCTACGTAGGTAATAATCCGTAATTGTACGTTTCTGGGTAATCCTTTTGTCTTGTTCATTTTCTACTACGTTGCCTGGACTATTGTTTTCTTTTGTGTAAAAATATTTTAACGGTTCAAATATTACGTCTGAAGCAGTGTTTATTTGTTCATTTATTATTCTTCCGTCAAATATTTTTTGTTTGTATATTTCCATATTCTCTAATACGTTCAGTCGCCGTCCTCTATGTTGTGTATGTAATAGATTAACTGCTTTTCTAATATGTCCTGGTGTACATTTGTTATCGAATATGTGGTTTGCAAAATTTTATTCTATTGTTATTCCTAGTTCTCTCAGTTTCTTGTTGTAGTCTCTCATGTGCTTGCGAAATCTTGTTTTAATCTTTCTTCCAGTTTGTCCGATATAACTGTGTTGGCATGTGCAAGTTAATTTGTACACCCCTTGTTTATCCAGGAAGTCTGTTTCGTTTGTTCTGTTTTGCAGTATTCTACCCAAGTTGTTTCTTGTTTGGAATGCTGTGTTAATGTTGTGTTTTCTAAAAATTTTTGCCAGTTTGTATGTTGATTTTCCCATATACGTAAAAGTAGGCCAGGTTTTCCTTTCTTGTTCTCTGTTTCGTTTCTTACTTGCTTGGATATCCTTTCTAATCGTGTCAACTAGGTCTTTATATCCATTGTTTTCCGCTATGTTATATATTATTCCTATCTCTTTCATATAAGCCTCACGTGTTAGGGGTATTCGTTCAAGTCTCGTTATTAATTGCCTAATTGCTGCGTTTTTAATATTGTTGAGGATGGGTTGATGAATTGTGTATTATTGTATCTGTAGCCGTTTGTTTTCTGTATATTTCGTATTCAACTCTATTTAAGCTCTTGTTTGCCCTAATCGTTAGGTCTAGGTAATTTATCCTTTCGTTCTCCTCCACTTCCATTGTAAATTTTATGTTCTTATGTTGTTTGTTCAGTAGATCCAGAATTTGCTCCTCCATATTTCCTTCTAGTACGCATATAATATCGTCTACGTATCTTGCGTAGAATTTTACCCCAAAATTGGTTTTTAAGTCCTCTACGTATTTCTCTTCTAAATTTTGCATAAATACTTCCATGAGTATTGCTGATGTTGGATTTCCCATGCCTAGTCCGTTGATTTGCCTATATATGCTATTGTTGAATTTGAAGTAATTTTGCTCCAATGTGTCTTTTAGCGTGCTTGCGAGTTGCATTGAAAATTCCACGTCTTCTGCTTTATTGAGTAGTGTTTTATGTAGAATGTTTATTGTCTCTGTTGTTGGGATTGATGGATATAAGTCTTTTATATCAAATGAGACTAGTTTAGTATTTTCTGTTATCTGTGTGCTCTCTATCTTGTTAACTAGTTCCGTGGTGTTGGCTACTGTGTGTTTGTTCTCTAGTTCCAAGGTATCCTTCAGTATTGTTTTTTAAGTATTTCGATAATCTGTAGCTCGGAGCAGATTTGTAATTAATTATGGGTATCATTGGCGTGTTTGGCTTGTGTTTATTTGGTAAAGCGATCATAGATGGAGCGGACGGGTTTTTTCCTCTAGGTATATCAAAAAGCGGCTTCTCTGAGTAAAGATTTCTGCATAGCCGGCCTTCGGCCGGGCTTAGGGATTTTTTCCTCTAGGTATATCGAAAAGCGGCTTCGCTGAATAAAGATTCTTGCACAGCCGGCCTTCGGCCGGGCTTGAGGGTTTTTTCCTCTAGGTATATTGAAAAGCGGCTTCGCTGAATAAGGATCTTTGCATAGCCGGCCTTCGGCCGGGCTTAAGGGTTTTTTCCTCTAGGTATATCGAAAAGCGGCTTCGCTGAGTAAAGAATTCTGCATAGCCGGCCTTCGGCCGGGCTTAAGGACTCTTTCCTCTAGGTATATCGAAAAGCGGCTTCGCTGAATAAAGATTCCTGCATAGCCGGCCTTCGGCCGGGCTTAAGGGCTTTTTCCTCTAGGTATATCAAAAGCGGCTTCGGTGAGTAAAGATTTCTGCATAGCCAGCCTTCGGCCGGGCTTAAGGATTTTTTCCTCTAGGTATATCGAAAAGCGGCTTCGCTGAATAAAGATTCTTGCACAGCCGGCCTTCGGCCGGGCTTAAGGGTTTTTTCCTCTAGGTATATCGAAAAGCGGCTTCGCTGAGTAAAGAGTTCTGCATAGCGGGCCTTCGGCCGGGCTTAGTGGCTTTTTCCTCTAGGTATATCGAAAAGCGGCTTCGCTGAGTAAAGATTTCTGTCTGCATAGCCAGCCTTCGGCCGGGCTTAAGGCTTTTTTTCTCTTGGTATATCGAAAAGCGGCTTCGCTGGGTAAAGTGTTGTGCATAGCCGGCCTTCGTTCGGGCTTAAGGGTTTATTCCTCTAGGTATATCGATATACCGAGAGATAAAAGCTCTTAAGCCCGGCCAAAGACCATCTATGCAAAAATCTTTATTCAGCGAAGCCGCCTTTCGATATACCTAGATGAAGAAACCCGTAAGCCCGACCGAAGGCCGGCTATGCAACGAGATTTATTCAGTGGAGCCGCTCTTCAAGCGGACATAAGCCTTCGTCAAGACGGATTGAAAACAGACTATAATAGCAATAGCTAATAAAATTTGGCTTTACGTACGGGAACGTCCTCTTTTTGCGTATGGCGTTACTGCCCAATAGCATTGACAAACATATGGCACATGCCATTATGGCACTGCACCAAAAAATTACCCAAAATTTTCCTTACAACAAACGATTTTTGGGGCCATTTTTCCTGTTTTGGGGCCATTTTTAATTTTTATTTATTAAATTGGGGCCATTTATCCCATATTTTTGGGCCATTTTTCATTTCCAAGCTTGGGGCCATTTTTCAGTTTATGAAAAATGAAAAATGGCCCCAAACTTAAAAATGAAAAATGGCCCCAAAATATAGGAAAAATGGCCCCAAATAAAAAATTAAAAATGGGCCCAAAAGTTGTGTTGTTGTTTTCAATACAAAAGTTTGAGGCCATTTGTCATTTTTGGTTTGGGGCCATTTTTCATGGAGCCAAATTTGATATTTCATCTTGCTGTAATTTTAAAATATTTTTTTAATTTTGTTAACATTTGTGTGTTGAAATTTATCAAAGTTTTCAACCCTTTTTTTCATTGAACAGTTTTGTATTTTTGTTCCTATTTGGGATAAAAGTTTTTAGTACCAAATAGAAAAATTGCAAAAATATGTTTAGCAAATCAATATTTTTTGAGCTCGAATGTACTAAAAAGCATTCTAAATTCATATTTTCATTAATTAATACAACAATAATTGCATAAACTTCAAAAAATTCATGTATAAGAAATATAAATAATTTAGAATACTTTTTGTTACAACCAAGTGCGGTTTTAGTGCTGTGGGGAAATTTTTATTTAAAAAAACTGATTTTCACGAGAAAAAACTGCACATAAAAAATCCAAAAATTCTGCAGAAAATGTGCCGAAGTGGTTGGCAATCAAGCGCACCTCTGAGAATTCTCTACCAACTCTGAAAATTTTCTTGGAGAAATTCTAAAGAAATTTTTGATATGTTTGACACAATAGCTCTGTTCAATAACTGAAAATTGTTAACAATTGTTAATAATTATTACTAGAAGTGTTTGGTACGTGAACACTTTTCAGTGAAAACTATTAACAATTATTAACAATTTTCAGTTATTGAACAGAGCTAATATCAACAAATTGTAAAGTTTTTCTTTTTACGTCCTGTCGTCCCAAAAACTACTGCTTCGGCATAAGCTGGTTTGTAAATGAGAGTTTTGTTGGTGTAGCGATGTCCAAGTTAGGAGCATTTATTTTTGACCGCATATTTCAACGCATTCATTATATAATAAATTTATGCTATTGTTTTGTTCTTTTCAGATATTTAAAAAAGTTTAAAATGAGGGTGAAAGATGGCTGAATTTTTACAAAATAGAGCATAATTGTTGGACGTTTTTCTAAAATTTTTTTCAAAAATAAAATTTTTCTTTTCAATATGTCAAAAGAACGTACTTTAAAATTACTGCAGTTGAAATTTTAAATCGATTAAGGCATGCACGATATAGCGATGGACGAATATAGTGAATTTTTCTACGAAATTCTAAATTAATCGTTAAAAAAACCCCCCATCGAGTTTTTCAAATTTCTTTACAAATTCTACTGGCTTTTAATTTTTACCCACCCATTTAAAAATGTGGCCACATTTGATATAATTTATATTTAAATTGTTACCCGCACGGTCATAAATGTGGCCATGAGAGCAGATTTTCTAAAATTAGTCAAGTTTTCAGAAAAAAAATTTTTTACCTGCATGAAAATAGTACCAAACTTAATTTTTTAATTTTTATTTCTTTACTATTCATTAATAACATTAAATTAAAAATGTTCAAAACCGCCGAAGAAAATAGATGAAAACTTCAAAACTGCTGGAACAGTTTTCTTCAAACATAGGTTAGAAGATTTTGTGCTTCAATTCACCTTTCAAACAGAATTTACTAAATAAAAATCGATCTAGCCGTTTGGTAGCTACGGTGTCGAAGAGACACAGATTAAAGAAGATACGGCTGGACCGATGCTCTACAAACATAGCTGAGAACACTCTCGATCAAGTCACCTTTTAAACAGAGAAAAATCAAAATCAGTTCAGCCGTTTGTACTGCACGATGACGTATACACGCATACAGATACATAGACAAACACTTCAAACTTATAACCAGAGTGTGCAAACAAACAAAACTTTTCGCAAACGTTTCATCCGAAGACACTAACTTTTAAAATATTTTTAATCGTTTCGTACATGAGCAAAACCAAAACAAACACTTTTGCAATGACAAAGATTTCAAACAATACAATTGGCTTTTCACGCATCTGCTTGCTTTAATATCCCGTTTCAATCGTACACACAAAAAAATTCATAGGTTAAATTTCCTAAAATCATGGTATAAATTTAACTAAGTGAAAGGGTTGAATGGCATTTACTAAGTTTTTTAGGTGATTTTCCAAAAATTTTAGTTGATTTCTATGTTCGAAAAATCAACTAAAAACTTTGTTAAAACTACATAAAAACTTTTAAAAATTACCATGATATCGAGGTAAATTGTCGTAGATTTGAGGCAAATTGACCAAATCTTTTTTATGATTTCGTAATACCCTACGTACATAGTTCATATAATAAGAACATTTTATATATTTTTAATATTTTATTTACAACTAAATAAATAACTAATAATTACAACAATAACAATAATATTTAGACAAATTAGAATAGGAAAATAAAGAATGTTTTCAAAACTAGCTTCAAACAGAAAACCTGCAGCTCTGAAAAGAGAGGAAGGAGTAATATATTATGTATGGACCAAAATTTGCAAAAATAGGCATAACCACTGTATAATGGACCTTACTACCGTTGTGAAATCGACTCGACAGTTTGTATTAGATTAAACACAATTTTTGTTTTTTCTTTAGTCTAGTTATAAGGCCCAATATGTACTGTTACATATGTTTTATGCATTTACGCGTATTTTTTTTAAATATTTGCCCAGTCTTGAGTAGCCATTTTTAATAATTGAGGGGGTGAAAAGCAAAGGGGTACAAGTTCTAAAAGTAAAAATATTGAGTTATATACTCGTGTGGAGTTGGCTGTCTCCCATCGAGCGCGTCCCCAGGTGGCGGATAGGGGAGCTCGACACCCGGATATCTTCGTCTCATCTCATACAGGTGGTCGAAGTGCTCCGGATGTTGAGCAAAGCTATCCTATGGGGATCTGGTACATTGTATAAATGGCCACCTCCCCTTAGGCCAAGCTTAGGTTTAATCGGGTTAAGCAACAGGTTGAGAGATCATTGTGACCCTCACGGGTCACTTCGGCCAGCTGTATCGTGGAGGAGCGCAGTTTGAGTATCTATGGGAGGTCGGGGTACAGTGATACCTTTTATATCGGGTCACTGGACTCAGGACTCCTACTGTCTCATGGTTGCAGGAGTTGCTGGTTCCTCCACACGGGTTACACTGAACAAGTGGTCGTGTGTGGTGTAAGCAGCAGCACCTTAAAGGACGGAAGTCAACGACGCATTCTAAATGAATGGTCGGGCGACTTTGGCTCTCAACAGATGGGCGGGAAATCCGAACTGCGTTCCGCCGGGGAATCTCTGACGTTGGTGCCCTGCGGGGGAGACAAGGTCTCTCGATCACGATTTTGCGATACATTTTACCTTACTGTCTAACCTCGAACCCGCGAACCTCCCATCCTTATCCCTTATCCTATTTGCCCATCTTTATCCCCATCCCTTCCCCACTTGTAAGGTTAAGGTGGTTGGTCAGCAGTGCCGAGAACCTGGATGGCTAGTAAGTTGTAAAAGATAACTAGTCGATAGCAGCTTCCCTCCGATGCCATGGCAAAGGTCAGTTGTAAGATTAGTCGCCTTGTTCATGCACGCCGTCACTGTATGGATGGACCACCCGTTACTGGCATACTCGTGGGAACAAAATTGATATCCAAAATAACAAAAACTTAAAAACAAACTCCGCAAAGAGTCAGCCTGGGAAACCAAAGCTGGCTGTTTGCAAATAGGCTACCCTCAAGGATAGTCTGACAAAACAGGGCACCGAGATAGCATCATGCAGTGCCCAAAACATAAAACGCACCGAGATAACATCATGCAGTGCTTCAAATAATAATAACAATAGCAACAACACCATTTGTAAAAACAAGGGCACCGAGATAACTTCAGGTAATGCACCCTCTAGCAGTATACTAACTTTTCTGTTTGGTGCTAAACCAGGTATGGGGGCATCGTCAACCTCTGCGACGATAGTCCCTGCATCAGATCCTGCTACATCTGAAAGCGAAGGCCAAAACCGCAACTTACAGCGCAAAGCCTTCGTAGAAAGACGGGCAGCAATGAGGATGGTTGAGAAGCTCAAAGACAAACCTGTCGATACCCTCTCCGATAAGCGGAAATCTGCTCTACAGTGGGCCAAAGATCTCTTGGAAAAAACGGACGACTCACCATTTTCCGAAGCTCTGCCCAAGAGACAGCAGTCAGGTAAAGAGCCTTCCCCTTCCAACCAGCCGGAATCCAAAAAATCCAGGCAAACGCAACCTCGTGTCGTCAATAGACCGTATAGTGAGGTTGCCAAAAACCCACTCATGCGGGCCATTGTCGATAAGGGGGACAGCGATGGAGCTATCTCCAAGGACAACTGGGGGATAATCCGCCAAAGGATGTTGGAGGTGTACTGGAGGATCCTTCAAGAGAATCCAGGACCCGCTCCACAAAACGTAGATGCTGGCTGGTTTCAGGGCCATGTAAAACTGATATCATGCGCCAACGAGCGTTCGGCTGAATTGCTGAAACTGGCGGTGGCAGCTTTAGGGGAAGTGTGGCCAGGCGCGCGGTTGAACCTGATACCGGCCTACGATATTCCTCGCAGACCGAGATCCATCACAACCATTCCGGCTGAGTCACACGAACCCGAAGCTATCCTGGCGTTCATACGGAGCGGAAACCCTGACCTCCCAACCCACGACTGGAAGGTGGTCAAGGTGGACGACCCCGTAGGCTCGACCAGGAAAGTGGTCATCGTCCTGAACAAGGACTCCTTGGCGCCACTGCGGCAGAGACAAGGCATAATTCACTATGGCTTCCTTAGTATTAAGCTAATTGTCTACCGCGGTGACGACAAGAGTGACGCTATAGCACCGGCCAGCGAAGGTAAAGAAGCAGCGCAGGCCCTATCTACCGACATCGATGACCCCGGCCCACGGGTCTCAGAGGATAACCAATCCATCACTGGTATGGTTGGTGATCTTCTGGGGGGCATGGGGGAAGACGAGGTCAACTTTCTGGACTCTGATCCAGAGGATGTCAACGTCACGGTCGTCGAGAATATCGAGGCGGAATAATGGCGAAGGTGATGCAAATAAACCTTCACCACTCTAAGGCGGCATCCGCTGCTCTAATCACTCGTCTCGCAGAGCGGGACGTAGACGTTGCAATGATCCAGGAGCCGTGGACCCTTAACGGCAAAATTCTTGGTCTTAATGCCATTGGCTATAATATATTGTATGCCAACTGCTCAGGTAAAATTATCCTTGCTAAAAAGCGTCATAATCTCTTCATTCTATCTAATTATAGTGATGAAGACACAGTAACCGTTGCATGGGAGAGAAACAACAGCACAATATGGCTCCTCTCATGCTACATGGCACATGACCACACGGATTCTCCACCCAACAACTTGGTCCGGAACATGGTCACGGCAGCAAATCTCGCTCGAATTCCAGTCATC
Organism: Panzeria rudis; assembly: GCA_956483635.1. Classification (NCBI taxonomy): domain Eukaryota; kingdom Metazoa; phylum Arthropoda; class Insecta; order Diptera; family Tachinidae; genus Panzeria; species Panzeria rudis. The sequence continues at coordinate 91,887,721 of OY101447.1, read as the reverse complement.
ATGAGAGCCGATGCAAATGCTCATCACTTGTTCTGGGGCAGCTCGGATACAAACACAAGAGGTGAGTGTATAGCCGACTTTCTATTGAACTATAACTTAGTAGTAGCTAATAGAGGTTCAGAACCTACCTTTGTAGTTGCCAATAGGCAAGAGGTATTGGATATCACGATAGTAACGCTTTCAACAACGCAATAACACAGTCATGTCCACCCTCTTTCGTTAGAGGGAACAAAAAACCTCATTGGTGGACTCCCACCATCTTTGAATCGCGTAAGAAATGTAGAAAGCTATTCAATGATGTTAACATCGATGTTTTTGAACGATGCATCGATGTTTTCTAAACATCGATGTATCGTTTGCATCTCTACTTACAACATGATTACTATTATTATAATAAAAAAGACTGGCGAAGGAAGGATTTTCTTTTACGGATTGACTACTAATTACTGCAGATTTAACATTGCCTTTAATTGCCTCTCTTCTATTCTTAACCTTGACTAATAACTCTTTTTTATTTCTCAAATAGATTTTGTAAGACGGGCAGCCTCTATAACTAGCGGCATGTCCGCTTTCGTTACAGCTAACACCAGTGGGAGAAGATTCTCCCTTTTTAACGCTACATTGACCAGGTGCATGACTTAAATTAAATTTTACACATTTGAAGATCGAATTACAGTTTCGGGCCGAATGTCCCCACGACTGACACCTAAAACATTGAATCTCTTTTTTTAACTTGGGTTACTCCTAAATAATAGATTGGCTTAAAACAGTAGTGTCAGAAATAAAACTATTGTTGTATTGGTGAGTAAACACTGTAAGAAAAGTTGTCTCATCTAAAAGAAGTACTAACTATCAAGTACACAGAAAAAAGAAATATTTAAAGACATGTATGTATGTTTGAAGTTAACTCAGGTCTTATTATAACTTTATTTATTTTCATAGTAGGGAGTTCACGAGATATTTTGGTAACAGTTTATTCGTTGAATTGGTAAATTTTTCCATATATTTTGTTGCTGTAAAATGTATCTAAAAATATTTTGACAACAAAATGTAAGGGCAATTTTACTAATTTAACGAGAAAACAGTTACCGAATGTTGTTGTATTTGTTTGAATTGTTTGTATATGCAGTAGGGCCGAGACGAACGTTCGCATTCGCAATTGCAAACTATTCGCTGATTTTGATATTCGCATTAGCTAAAATTGTTTCGAATATTTAAAGCGAATAGTAAAATTAAAAATAAATCAAAATTTTTAAAGATGGCAAATTATTTTGGTGGAAAGGAAGGGTAAATTACGTTTTCTTGTAAAAAAAAAGTTTTCTATGTTAGTTATTAGCATTTTTTTTAAATATGGGAGTGATATGTAAACAAAAGAACGTAGGTGCAGTTTCCAACTTATCAATGTAAAAATACTATGTGCCTATTGATAAGGTCGTGTTGAAGGCACATTTGATTATTTCTATGATATGGCTTGTGCTATATAAAATTTTTTTCTTATGTTGTAACATAAAACACATTGAATATTGCTAAAAGCATTTATCAACATAAAATATTTTTCGCATACAGATATTTCTTTTCTTTCAGTGGACTAATAAAAAAAATGTAATACAGTCCGCTATGCATGTGTTATCGTCGCTGTCTCATTGACGACTAAAGGAAAGAGAGTAAAGGCCTAACTATAACATGCATTTCTTGGCTTAAGCTAGCTTAAGCAACGGTGCGAGTGCATAGAAATTGTATGTGTCAAACTATAATGTACTTAACAAGGTGAATTAATTTTATCAGGTTGTGTTGATTCTAAAACAACTACAACATTACAATAACATTTGACATCTCAGCACCTATGACAAAGTATACAAATTTTGACATACAAGCATCCAATTTGCGGGAAAAAAGTAGAACAGCTGTGCTTATAATATCACCTGTATAAATCCACCTTGGTACTTAAGAAAAAGTTTCGTCAAGTTCTCTCAATTGTCATTTGCTTAAGCAAAGAGCGAAACTGAACGCACTTTCCGTACGGAATCAGCTCTTTGTAAGTTGTTATTTTATTTTTTATTTATTCATACATACAGTGTTGCCATGACCAAAAATTTTTTTAACCAAAATGTTTAAAAAAATGTATTACAGTATTTTTCGGTTAATTGCACATCAAAATTTGCACAACTTTTTGTTCAATTAACCGGGGAACCAATTAGCCGATACCCGCTTAATTGAACAATTTTTTCAATTACAAGAATCCCGTTAAATTGAACAGTTTGTTCAATTACAGAAATCACGCATAATTGGAACTACTAATGAATTAAAAGAAATAGCATATGTGCACTTTAAGTTTTTCAAAATAATTTTTTTTTACCTTAAACGAAAAAAATGCAAGTAACAGAAAAAAATGTAGGTACATATGTATTATTAAATGCACTATTTATGTGCACATTAGTTTTACAAAAAAATAAAATTTAGTAAAATAAAATTAGTAGAGATGCCACCCAGTGTTTTTCACAAATGATGTCAAATATGTATGTGCAAAAATGCCAGATTATTTTTCAATAAGAATGTAATTAACCGGGTAAAAGTAAGAGGAAATTTATTTTTGATGACATGAATTTTGAACCAATTAAGCGGGAAAATCAATTAACCGGGTTCAATTATCCGAGGAAATTTACATGTGTTTTCGTATGCAATATTTTTTTGCCCGATCATGTGGTTCAATTAAGCGTGGAAACCAATTAACCTTAGGGTCAATTAACCGAAAAATACTGTACATACATGAGAAACAATAACCACAATGTGAAAGTTAAAAAATAATTTATAAAATACGTATGTAATAAAAATAACAAAAACCTACCCCGTCTTGACTAACAATAAATACCTTAGCCTATACCATTTTTCAAGTAAGTAAATTTGTTAGAAATTATTGGACCATCTCTTATGAAGGTAAAGTTTTGCTTAAAAAAAAAGCTGAATTCCGATTTATTTAATAAAAAACTGTAAAATTTTTTCTAGAAAAGAAAATGTCATTAGTCGTTAGATTTGTCAAAAAACTTATGCGCGTTCAAAAAGTATGATAGTGTGGCTTAAGTGAATATGTGTGACAGAGTTGTTGACAAGTCTGTCCGATTTGCAAATTTTTTTTAAAATTTCATTAAATAATATTATCTATCCGATCAGAGTTACACTTTTTGGTGTAGTTGATAAAAACAGCAATGTATGCTTCATAAATTAGACATACATATGCTTAATATAGCTGTTCTATGAATGTATATTATTATAATTAGTTGACGAAATATGTAAAATAGCATAAATAGTTCAAAACCATTCTTTTTTAATATTTTTTGTGTGATATTATGGCACCAACGACACACCTTGTTTCATTCACAAGAAAATCTGGAAAATTCTATCAGATTTTCTTGCGAATGAATCGTTCCGTCATGTAGAATAGAATCTTGGTCTTAAACAAGTGCGGTATATTTGTAAAAATAACCAAAATGGCAACGCTGCATAAATACATTCATGTAAGTTCAATATAGTCACCTAAAAGTGTACTCTAATTTGCTTAAGTATTTGACACGTTTTTCGTTGTTTTTTGACATTAAGCTAGCTTATGCATATTATAGTTGGGCCTTAAGAATGTTTGTGAGTATGGCTACCACAATTGCTATGACTCTGACTTCACTGGTTTAAAACAACGTAATCTACTAACATCACTTAATTTTTTTCCCTGTACTAAAGTAGCAATAAATAAACCAGTACCATAATCATTTTTAGCAGAATACTGCGTAACTAGTTTACTAACCTCTTCAATTCTATTTGGAAAATCAGTTTTAAGACCAGTTTCAATTTCAGGCACTGCTGTCAAATGGCATAAGCCTCTTAAAATAACCGATACTCTTTTTAATTCGGGCGGAGTAAATGAGTATGGCTTTATACTTTGGGACCTTAATGGTTCCATCATTTCCAGATGTGCAGACAGATCTTAGAAATAAATTTCGCTCTTATTTCTAGACGAATTAATAATTAAATTAGAATAGACACAAAACTGGAAACGTTTACATTTGCCTTTACCGTATTTCTAACCTGATTTGGATTGATATTTTTGCCGTTTACATTTCTTTTATGGCGCTTTGATTTGAATTCTTTGAAATTCTCATAACTGCCACAATCACTGAAGTCACCCTCCATGATGATATTCTCTAGCTGTGTCGAAATTCCACTTTGCAACATCAATTGTTACCCGCCGGGTTGTCCTTATCTGGTGACACATTTACTGTGCTAGATATCGATTCAACTGAACCAGGAAGTACATCCTCCATGTCAAGGAATAATCGCGGAATAAAAAATTTGCTCCTTTTGAGAATTTTCGTATTCAATTTCAATAAAATTCAAAATATTTTTTAAAAAATTTTATATATATTTTTTATTTATTTTGAATACTAAACACAACTTGTTTATCAATGACATTCTTTCTAAGCAAAAACAAACACCCAGCCAGCAAAATAAGCCGACATTGTCGGAATCAGACAATTCTGGCAAATGTCTGATTTTATTATTAAAGACTTCGTACAGATTTCTGTCAGACATTCAACGTACGACTTGTCTGGCCGCGTTCTGATCGATTTCGTATGGATATATTGGGGGGACTTTATTTTCTTGTGTATACCGACAATTCTGATAGATTTCTGACTGATTTCGTACAGATAGATTTTTTGAATTTTTTTTCATTAATGACAAATAAATAAAAATGTCATTAATGAAAAATAATGATAAGTTAAATTTTTTTTTTAATTTTTAAAAATTTGTGCCAAAGGGAAGCTGAATATTAAAAAATTGTATGTATAATATATGAAATATAGAAAAATATATTAATAATAACTTATTTTGTTAGATCTTGCTTGGAGAACATTCCAAGAACAACAAACTCCCAAGGATTCAACTAATAAGGCTGAAAAGTGGATAAAAATGGGAGTCTGCGCACTTTACTCAATTTTGACGGTGTACGGTTCAAATGGAGCATGTACTTTTAAATTGTTGTAATAAATAAAAAAATAACTCTACAAAAGTGTCGTGTACATTTCAATCAGATTTCCGCAAGAAATATGTGCAAATTTAATTGTACATTCTCTTCGATTTCTGTAAGAAATCTGTAGGATTAGTCGATTCGAATTGCATTCGACATTCTTTCAAATATCTGTCAGAAAATAACACGAATGTCGGAAACACATCAGAATATTCCATGACTTTTCATCAGATTTCTATCAGATATGTCGGCGAAAATCTCAGAATTTTCCACGACATGTCTGTCAGAATTCGTGTTAACCACTTCATACATTTTTGGCTCAGAAGTCTGCAGAATTCGTATACGATGCGGATGTTGTTGTCGACGTTTTTGTCAGACATCTTACAGACGTCGGACTATTTTGCTGGCTGGGTATTTATCAGACACACGAACAGCTTTGATTGTAGGTATTGATAAAATGCCCATTAAACGCGAAAACAAAATATAATAAGAGATTGTGAGTGTTGGATTATTAAAACAAATAGGGAAATTTCGGCTAAGTTGAGTCGCAATAAACATGAATGCAAGAATTTACATGAAAAAAGTCTTGTATTATGTTTCGCGGCAAAAATTAGTTAAATAGCTGATGTTTCCTTGTAAAAAGCATCCACCTTCATAAGTGGTAAAAGTGAACAAGAACTCTGATAAGATGGTGTAGCGGCCTGTCAAAATCAGTAGTACTGATCCTTTCTGCTAATCTGATTTGAATATTTCAGCACTCCACTCTTAATAAATTAATTTGAATTACATTACTTAGTCAAATATTGAACTAAAAATCCGAAATAATGAATTTCACACTTATACCTATTCAGTTCAGAATAAAAATACGTTAAAATATTTTTCATCATTGTGGTCTGAATAATTCCGAAATCGAAGAGTATATCGACGGCATATATTCGAAATCCTCTATATTAAAAATCACAACTTTTCAGGAGAGCATAAAAATTTTATTTTAAAATCTTTGTTCTATAATCAATTTTAAAATCCAGGACTCAATAATGTTTGTAATTTATTTTTAAAAATTTGCATTAAAATTAATTATGTAAATATTTAATAAATTAATGATTAATGATTAAGTTTTATTGCGACCTCTAAATTAAAGAACAAAAACGTTTACTATACATTGCAATTTCCGCGATGTTAGCAATTTTTTTTTAAATGTTGTTATTCTTCAATATTAGTGATTTCTTCAATACACAGTAAAAAATTTTCGTTTTTTTTGATGCACTAAAGAAATAAAGCGCATCATAATTCGGTTTAAAATATGAACTTATTCAGAAGCTGATTTAATAGCGCCCCCAACAATGCAGGCAAATGTACACACAACCAATGGGTAGTATGAATAAAAAAATATTAGCTTTTTACTTATATATAAGCTTCGTACACAAGTTATACAAAAAAGGTGATTTTATTATGCGGATCCAATGCAGGTTTTTAAGCGAAAAAGAAGAGTAAGTTTATTT